>SMDT01002954.1:0-302500 GCA_005392925.1 Aquilaria sinensis | reverse complement strand
GTGAATTAAATAAAATAAAGTGGGGCTTTTTGGCCATCCACTTTAAAAATAAATAATAATAAAGGTTAGCAAAGTTGATTAAATTAATTAACAACAATAATAAAATTTAGCCAAGTTTAATTAATTGTTAACAACAATAATAAAAAGTTAGTCAAGTTAATTAATTAACAACAATAATAAAAAGTTAGCCAAGTTAATTAATTAATAACAATAATAAAAGTTAGCCAAATTAATTAATTATTAATTAACCAAATTAATTAAATTATTAATTAACAACAATAATAAAAAGTTAGTCAAGTTAATTAATTGTTAACAATAATAAAAGTTAGTCAAGTTAATTAACCAAGTTAATTAAATTAATTAATTAACAACAATAATAAAAGTTAGCCAAATTAATTAATTAATTAATTAACAAAGTTAATTAGTAAGTTAATTAATTAAAAATTAATTAATAATAAAAATTAGTAAAGTTAGTAAGTTAGTTGTTAGTTGTTAATAACAACAATAAAGAAAGGGTTAGTAATAAACAAATAATAAACAAACAAGTAAAAATTAAAAAGGTTAGTAATTAATTCTGCAAGAACAAAATAAAAACGTTAGTGACCAAATTGAAAAAAATTGAAAAGATGAAGGATGGAATAGAGGTTTACCCTTTTTGAAATTAAAATTTTGAAATCTCTGTTTTCAAAACAGAGAAGACGCGACACGGGGAGGAGGGGGGTGACGCGGGCGGGCAGGCGGGGGCTGCGAGGGCGCAGGGCGGCCGGGTGACGGCGACGAGGGCGCGGGGCGACGGCGGCCGGGACGACGGCGGCGGAACGGCTGGACGCGGCGGCGCGAGACGGCAGGACGACGGCGGCAGGACGGCTGGGCACGGCGGCGAAATGGCAACGGCGACGGAGACGGCGGCGGCGACGGAGTAGGTGGAAACGGCGGAGGCGGCGGACGGCGAGGCGACGGCGGCGACGGCGGGGCGCACGGGCGGTGGCGGCGTGTGGCGACGGCAGAAAGAGGAGAGAGAGACCGAGAGAAAACGGAAGGAGGAAGACGGGAGCCAAAGCGTCAGAATAAAAAATTTTTGAGATTTTCTGGAGAAAGGGAGGAGAGCCAGGGACAAGCGCTGTAATTTTTTCTTTTTTAAAACGGAGCTCTAAGCTTTCTTTCTATTTTTTTTCTGTGTTCTTCACAGATTTTGAACCCCTATTTATAGGGAAAGGGGTGATTAACTGTTCACAATTAAAAATTAATTAAATTCAAACTTATCTTTTAATTTGGTAAAATGACAGTTTCAGTCCTTTACGTTACTCCAGCTCTGGATAAGCTCAGAAGCTTCTGATTTTGACAATTTTAACGTTTTCTGTCAATTTGGGCCAGAAACGTCCGTTTAGGCCCAAAATTGACGCGAAAAATTACCCAAAGCTCCTGAAACTTTCATAATTTGTCAATTTTGTCCGAAACTTCTCAATTTTGTCATTTTTACCTCAAACTTTTAATTTTTTGTCATTTTTTTTTTTTGAAATTTTATTTTTATTTCAAACACATACATATTCACACATATATTATTTTAAATCAAATCTTCTCAAAATAAAAATATATTTTAAATTAATTAACATAATTAAAATTTTTTAGCAATAATAATAATAATAATAAAAACAATTTTTTTAATTAATTTTTTTTAATAAAATTTTTTTAAAATTTTTTTAAAAGGCCGGACGAAATTGGGTGTCAACAGTATAGGCTGGGGGAATATTGTCAAGCCCGCCATCAATATTAGGGATGTCAACGGATATTCGGCCCAACGGATATTCGACTAAATCCTATCCGACGGATAGGATTTTTTTTACAATTAAATGGATTTGGAGCGGATTTGGGTTTTTTTTTTTGTACCCACCGGATGTGGATAGGATATGGGTTTAGGTCCATCTGCCCCATATCCTACCCGTATACACACACACAGAGTAATTACAAGAAAAATTAATTCGGTTAAATGAGTACAATTGTAGCTGGACTTTGCAGGTTGAAATGGCCGATTCATTCACACACACACACACACACACATATATACATATAAGGGTAATATAGTTTGAACATATATATAGAATCATTCACATATATACATATATTTTTTGTAAACTTGTTCTTGTTTCCTTCATATTTAAACATTCTGAGGAGTTGCATTAGTGCGTCAAAGATTTCTGTGAGTATCATCTTGATTTGTCAATTCAAGAATTGTGCAAGTTGCAACCATATGTTTAACTTACCGGATTGTATCATATCACTACTAGAAAAACAGCATTTAGCGACGGTTATTAGCGACGGTTGGCCGTCGCTAAACATGAATTAGCGACGGCTAACCGTCGCTAAAATGCCCGTCGCTAATCCACTCGCCGCTAATTTCTAGCGACGGTTACCGTCGCTAATTAGCGACAGCTAAACGTCGCAACACAAACCGTCACTAATTTTCCGGTAACGGTTTCCGCCGGCATGGTAGCGACGCTTTGCCGTCGCTAATTAGTGACGAGTAGCCGTCGCTAGTTAGTGACGCATAGCTGTCGCTAGTTAGTGACGCCTTACCGTCGCTAGTTTGGGTAATTAGTGACGCGTTACCGTCGCTAGTTAGTGACGCCTTACCGTCGCTAGTTTGGGTAGTTAGTGACTCACGCTCGTCGCTAGTTAGTGACGCATTACCGTCGCTAGTTAGTGACTCACATTCGTCGCTAGTTAGTGACTCACGTACGTCGCTAATTTGTGACACTTGCCGTCCCCAAGCACTGCATACAATTTTATTCCCTTAACCTCAACCATATTTGTCGATTGTATAAAATGCAAACACAAAACTTGTTTGTCATTAGTGACGCGTGGCCGTCGCTAGTTAGTAACGATTAACCGTCACTAATTAGTGACGTCTCACAGTCGCTAGTTAGTGACGATTAGCCGTCGCTAGTTAGTGACGCATTGCTGTCGCTAGTTAGTGACGCTTTGCCGTCGCTAGTTAGTGACGCATTGCCGTCGCTAGTTAGTGACGCTTTGCCGTCGCTAGTTAGTGACTATTAGCCGTCGCTAGTTAGTGACGTTTTGCCGTCGCTAGTTAGCGACTATTGGCCGTCGCTAGTTAGCGACTATTAGCCGTCGCTAGTTAGTATTAAAAGACAATCTTTTCAAATTGGAGAAAGACATCCCTTTTGAGACCCCCTAAATTTTCTTATGTCCACAGCAATACATAAGAAAGTTGTTTCTTTGTCTTCAGGAATTCTGAGAACGGAACAAATAACAACAGAACACATAAAACAAAACATGACAAAATAAGACTTGATGACAAATAACTAGCATTCTAAGTGGCTCGGATGGGGGGCATTGATAATGATCACAGTAGAGTCCCCACAGTGAGATGCAATCACAGCTGATACTTGTAGGTTAACACAGTGATGGTAAGTACAGAATTTACAAAAGGGAAAAACAAACCTGATTCATGACATCCTTTATCATCTCTTTAGCCACCTCTATCTGCTTTTTATCTCCAGTCACACGTACAACCCTTTCTTTGGATCCATCACCTTCTGGAAGATGTTGTGGAATCAACTGAAGACAATTTGCTTTGTTAATAACCATCCAGGAGAACGTCAACATGGCCAAGTGCAAACATTAGCAAGTACCTGAATGCGTGCCCCTGTTTTAGTCTGCAATCCCTTGATAGTTTCCCCACCTCTGCCAATAAGTAGACCAACCTGGACCAGCATAAGTTGTATGAGGAATGACATGCACAAACTGATTTGACTCCTGAAACTTTAAGTAGAGCATTACCTTCTCATTCGGCACTTGTATCTCGATCTGTTCTACAGCCCCAGCAGCCTGTGATGTAGGTATACCCCTAGCCACAAGGGACCCTAAACCCCCAGCATCAGCCTGTAAGAAAGAAAAGAATTCAGAGATATCAACAACTAAAGAAACAAGAACATTGAAGCACTGGACATAATGGTGAAAAGCAAATCCCAATTCACAAACAACCTCTGCTATCACAGCATGGATAAGCTTTTCAGCCTTGGATATGCTGCTCAAAGTGCCAATTATCTCCACTGCTCAGCGTTCTTTCTCTTCTATTCTGTATCAGGGGGCTGGGGGTGCGTGGTTCAGAGGAACCTGGAGCTAGAATGGGATACAAGAATATGAGAAGCCATTGGTTGTCTTCTATATAAGGTTCTCACACAATCAATGCACAGGGATACAACATTATCCAAAACCTCAGATTTCATGCTTGATATGTACATTGAAAACTTTTCAAGATAATCACATCTTAAGAGTATTTGATAACTTGAGCATCCAGCTTAAGGTACATGCTTGTAAATGAGCAAAACTGAGAAGAAATGACAGTTATGGAATCCTCCCCAACAGGGAAATCCACACAAAACAGAAGCATCTCTTCTATGAGCCCCCAAGTATAAAACCAGGAACTTATACCAATTTATGCAGCAGCTGGAAATATTTTTTACAAACAAAAACAATAAATTACAAACCAATGTAATGCAAGCAGATAGAATTGGCCATAGAATTAATTCACATGAACGAAATTTTTACAGCCCCCTCTTGACGACCCTACTGAAACAAAAGACAAAGGGAAAATAAACAAGGATGGGAGCTTATTTCCCCAGTCATCCAATCACAAATATCCTAAACTTCCATAACGAAACTCAAATAATTGGACCACGGTAGTAGAATCAAGTTTCCTTGATTTTTAACCTTGATTTTTAACACTTAAGGTTTACTCTGATAATTTCGAGTTTCCTGGAGTCTTGCAGAACAGAACTGCAACTAGAGTTGAGGTTTGTGATATTTCCCTGACCCCAAGTTCAGCTTTCATTTATTTGGGAAGCTCCATAACAGGAAGTCCGCATTATGGTAGAAATGGGAGAATCCATAATCTGTATTCTAGAATAAATTTAGGTTTTGCTTTTCTCTTCATTTGCAAGAGCCAGAATGAGCCCATTGGACAGCAGAACATGAAGTACTTTCCCTTCACTTAATCCTCCCGCCTCCCTGGTGGAAGTGGGTATTCAATCTTGACACCTTGGTTTCTTAAGTAAAAGGGACCTGGTTTCTTCTTTTGTAACTTGTTTAAAGCAATCTCTCCCAAAAGTTGCATTTTTCAGGACCTTTGACTGTGAGCGTAATACCCTATGTTTTCCTCCTTCCCGTTTCCTAAAGTTCTAGAAGATACCCCTGCAAATCAAACCCCTAAAACTATGACTCCCAGCAGCAATCAACCCAAAACCCACAATTCCACTCCCATATATTGATTACTTCCTGCTCTTCGACATTTGTTGGTACTGTTCCCATAAACCAAGCCTATAACATTTTTTTTTCCTTCATTCTTATGAAGCCCAACAGCCTTTAACCCTCTGGCCTATGCTTATTCTGATTTGCAACAATTGCAACAATATTCAAGTAACTTGGAAAAACAACTGCAATCAGTTATTTCAGAGAATGAAAGACTTAGCATGGAAAATAACATGTTGCATGAGGAGTTATAAAAAGAAAGAGCTTTTGATCGTATGTCTTCATCCGGAGAAAATGATGAGTAAACTATCTACTGGGAATGATATTTAAGAATAATGTTTCGTATTCATCATATTCACTAATTGAATTTACCTTTTTTATTTGAATCAATCAAAGTTGGTGATTCCAGGCTGGTTGGATGTAGAGCTGGATCAGGTTTCTGTGTGCTTGCTAAGCTTGGAATGTACCAGGGTTGTCTACGCTAGCAATTATAGTAGTTAATTCAGCGTTAGAGTAAACTCAAAGGTAGAAAATACAACACTGATAAGCCATTTTCCACCTATGTTTGAATAGACATATCTCTTATGTTTTCTGTGCAAGTTACAGTGTAATGAAAGCAAGTTCTTTACATCAAAGGATTGAGGATGCTGGTGGTTTTGTCTTCTGGGCAGGTTGCTTTCAAAGCCTTTCATGCTTACATCCTTTCTACCAGGGTGCATGTTTTGTTCATTAATTGAACATCTTTGTTGCCATTATTTCTTAATACAGATATTATAAGAGTAATCTATAGGACCTCTCTAATGTTTGGTATGGTATAGAGGATCTGATGAATGCTACTGTGGGATTCTTTGTGAGGAACATCTCAATGTGTTACTTCCCGCTGTTTATGGTTTAACAAATGAATGTTTGGGACAAGATTTCTTTTTTACTTTTTATACAAATTGGTGCTTCAGGTTAGCTCAAATCAAACCCCTAAAACTATCACTCCCACCAGCAATCAACCCAAAACCCACAATTCAACTCCAGTATATTGATTACTTCCTGCTCTTCGACATTTGTTGGTACTGTTTCCATAAACCAAGTTAGTAATTTTTTTTCCCTTCATTCTTATGAAGCCCAACAGCCTTTAACCCTCTGGCCTATGAAAATTAAAAAATCCTCTATAAACCTAATACCACAGTCCCAGCTGCAATGAAACCATGACTCCTAATCTTTACCCCAGCAATCAAATGGCTAGCCTCTGTCCTGCATCATACTTAAGAAGCATAATTCAAAGCAATATGAAATAAATCAATCCAAGTCTGATGTTGAAGAAACTTTCTTGCTTAATCACAAGGGAAGAAAGGTAGACAATCACACAAAAATTCACGTTTTATTTTATTCATCGTGCCCTTATCACTAGCATGTAGACCCACCTGTGACAGTGAATCATTTGAATTTTATGAAGGCAGAGGTGTACAGGTTTGTAAGTCTGATGTTCAGCCCTTCAGGAGCAAGAACAGCAAGGAAGATGCACGAAGATGCTTATCTGATTCTAGAGTCGGTTTGCAAGAAATAGTAAGAGCCAGGTGTTGAAACCCTAATTTGAACACAGGAGGTGAACTGAAACGGAGCCCTAAATCAAACATGGATGAAAGTGAAAGAAGAGCCTGACCTGACAAAGAAGACAAGCGTCACCCCTTGTCCGGTTATGTGGGAGGACTGATTATGCTATTTCAGACGACGCAGCAGAGACATGTATCTGTCGGATCTAATATGGCCGAATCGCGTCTCTATCCAGGGGAGGCTGTGGAAGGGGAGGCGTCCAAGACAAGGGCGTTCGACCGGAACTCGCGATTTAGGCTGGAGAAGGGGACAAGGGCTGTCTGGAGAAGGGGAGGTAGAGCAGATTGCAGAAGGGGTTCGAAATGGAGAAAAGTCTGTCACTGCGAAGCAAAACAAGCACTTTCAGGTTAAACAGGAGAGAGGAGTGCTGCGTTTCACTTAGTACCTATATAGCGACGGCTTAGAGTCGCTGAGAAGTACCAACTACTAGCCCTCGCAAGTTTGAAAATGAGATATAAAACAGTCATTTATCTGTTAACAAACTAGTGAAAATAAATCAATGGTCCATTTATGTAATTTTCATTTAATAGATTTGTTGTTAATTACTAGTAAAAATATTTAGAGATTTGTATGCTGAAGTAATTAAATTAAAAACTCTTGGTAACAATTAAACATGTGACATAAAAAATGATAGCTGCTTTTGTGGAACTATATGTAACATAAACAATAAGAAAAATAAATTTTGAATAATTTCAGGTCACATTAACAAGATTAAATAATCGGCCACAACTGAAGGCTATGAATTGCTAATTATTAGCGAAGGAGAATGAAAAATCTTGTAACCATAAAACAAAATTTAGTCTAAATTATAGTTTTTTTTATACACACATGGATACATCGACCCATACATTTTCATTGAAAAATAAACTGAAAGCAATTAAAATTTATCATTATCAAAACAAATGAAAAAAAAAAAATGAACAACCTCATAAAAAGCCAGTCATAATTAGTCATCGCTAGTCTTTGGAATATTACCAAGGGCAAGCTGTATATAATTTTTGAACAACTTAAATCCAATTAGCGACGGTTAATAGTCACTAAATTAGCGAAGGCAGGCCGTCGCTAATTTTAGCGACTACCTGCCTTCGCTAATTAGCGACGGCAAGCCGTCGCTAATTTTAGCGACTACCTGCCTTCGCTAATTTAGCAAAGGCAGGCCGTCGCTAATATTAGCGACTACCTGCCTTCGCTAAATTGGCGAAGGCAAGCCGTCACTAACAGGAGAGAAAACTTGCCGTCTAACTTAGTAGCTATATAGCGACGACTATAAGTCGCTTAGGAGTAGCGACTAATGGCCCTCGTTAGTATAAAAAAATGATTATAAAAATATGATTACTTAAAAAATATTAAGAGATACCATAAAAAGAGTATAGTGACTATATTTTTTGTTAATTACTTAAAAACAAATGAAAAATCTTGTAACCATAAAACAAAATTTAGTCTAAATTATAGTTTTTTTTTATACACACATGGATACATCGATCCATACATTTTCATTGAAAAATAAACTGAAAGCAATTAAAATTTATCATTATCAAAACAAATGAAAAAAAAAATGAACAATCTCATAAAAAGCCAGTCATAATTAGTCATCGCTAGTCTTTGGAATATTACCAAGGGCAAGCTGTATGTAATTTTTGAACAACTTAAAGCCAATTAGCGACGGTTAATAGTCACTAAATTAGCGAAGGCAAGCCGTCGCTAATTTTAGCGACTATCTGCCTTCGCTAATTAGCGACGGCAGGCCGTCGCTAATTAGCGAGAAAACTTGCCGCGAAATTGGCGAAGGCAAGCCGTCACTAACAGGAGAGAAAACTTGCCGTCTAACTTAGTAGCTGTATGGCGACAACTATAAGTCGCTTAGGAGTAGCGACTAATGGCCCTCGCTAGTATAAAAATATGATTACTTAAAAAATATTAAGAGATACCATAAAAAGAGTATAGTGACTATATTTTTTGTTAATTACTTAAAAACAAATGAAAAATCTTGTAACCATAAAACAAAATTTAGTCTAAATTATAGTTTTTTTTTATACACTAATGGATACATCGACCCATACATTTTCATTGAAAAATAAACTGAAAGCAATTAAAATTTATCATTATCAAAAAAAATGAAAAAAAAAATGAACAATCTCATAAAAAGCCAGTCATAATTAGTTATCGCTAGTTTTTGGAATATTACCAAGGGCAAGCTGTATGTAATTTTTGAACAACTTAAATCCAATTAGCGACGGTTAATAGTCACTAAATTAGCGAAGGCAGGCCGTCGCTAATTTAGCGAAGGCAGGCCGTCGCTAATATTAGCGACTACCTGCCTTCGCTAATTAGCGACGGCTAATTTTAGCGACTACCTGCCTTCACTAAATTGGCGAAGGCAAGCCGTCACTAACAGGAGATAAAACTTGCCGTCTAACTTAGTAGTTGTACAGCGACGACTATAAGTCACGTAGGAGTAGTGACTAATGGCCCTCGCTAGTATAAAAATATGATTACTTAAAAAATATTAAGAGATACCATAAAAAGAGTATAGTGACTATATTTTTTGTTAATTACTTAAAAACAAATGAAAAATCTTGTAACCATAAAAAAAATTTTAGTCTAAATTATAGTTTTTTTTATACATACATGGATACATCGATCCATACATTTTCATTGAAAAATAAACTGAAAGTAATTAAAATTTATCATTATGAAAACAAATGAAAAAAAAAAAGAATGAACAATCTCATAAAAAGCCAGTCATAATTAGTCATCGCTAGTCTTTGGAATATTACCAAGGGCAAGCTGTATGTAATTTTTGAACAACTTAAAGCCAATTAGCGACGGTTAATAGTCACTAAATTAGCGAAGGCAAACCGTCGCTAGTTTTAGTGACTACCTGCCTTCGCTAATTAGCGACGGCAATTTTAGTGACTACCTGCCTTCGCTAATTAGCGACGGTAAGCCGTCGCTAATTTTAGCGACTACCATCCTTCGCTAAATTAGCGACGGTAAGACTTCGCTAAAAATTAGCGACTTACAGCCGTCGCTAAACTTTCACCGGACTTTTAGTGACTGTTCACCGTCGCTAATTTGCGACTGTTTTTAGCCGTCGCTAATTAAACCGTCGCTAAATCCGGTTTTTCTAGTAGTGTATGAGTACTAGACATTGTAGTTGGATTTAGTTATATCAGCGTGTTTAAGTTATCTAACTGTTGCACTTCATTATGTGTCTTTTATTGTTGATATTGTTTTGCTAGATGATCAATTTTAATATTTTTTAATTATGGTATTCTGTTATAAAATTATTTTTTTTATTATGATAGATAGCATGCAGCGGGTTGGAGGATTTTATCCACATCCTACCCGCCTTAAAATGGGTAGGATATGGATGTTAAAATTGTAAAATCGATGGATTGTGGATAGGATATGGATTGAATATCCAACATGATGGATAGGATATGGGTTTAGTACCATCCTACCCATATCCTATCCATTGCCATCCCTAATCAATATACTATTATTCCTTGGGGTAACTCAATTGGGCTTAGACTACTTGAACACTTGCGTTCTATAAAGCATCAAATCATTCATAGAAGAGTAGAATTCTTTTATACACCATAATAATTACGTTGAAAGATTTGATTCTTGACACTGACTCTTATGGAGCTATAAAACTCAAATAGATATCATATTATTATTGTTATTATTATTATTATTTATTATTATTATTCATCAAATGTTGATATGTTTCTTAGTTACAACTATATGCCATTGATTCAAATTAATTGAATTTAATTCCATTTTGATCACTTTTTCATGTACACCCTACAATTATCAATTGCTTTCTAAAATAATTATATGACCATTTGATGAATTGTGAAACTATTTTAAAAATTAATGCTCTATTTACCTACGAGTGAGATGAATCATTTTTTTTATGGTGTAATTCATTTTATAAATTTTTTCTTTGCCCATCTTGAAAAAAAAAATTAATTAGAAATATTGGTATATAAGTTGTAATAAATAATAATAATAATAATAATAATAATAATAATAATAATTACTTTTTAATTATATATCTCAACAAAAAAAAAAAGTATGATAGTGACGCTCTTGGGTAGTTTTATAGTTGAAAAGAAAAAAAAAATAAAAGTGAAAAAAGAAAAGAGAAACAAGAAAAGAGAAAACTCAAAAGTGCTAGGTTAGGGTTACAATTAGTGTGCTACTCAGTCTTATAAATTAGAAGTTCCATTCACTAAGTTGTTTACTTGCGAACCAAGTTTCCATAACCCTAGTCCATTTTCCCACCCCAATGGATGACGCTTAGATCGGTTTGGCAGAGTAGTACTTCCTCGCCAACCACCTTCATACGGCCTCCGACTTTGCTTCTCTGGCAAAGTTATTGGATCCCTTTTTTGGGCAGCGTGGACTGTTACAAGGCAGCCTACAGCATCCATGTCGCTATGCTTAAGAAGACGATCTACGGTGAGACCAACTGGTACAAGGTGCTCTAGATCAAGAAACTGTTGTTTGCGATCACGGAGGAGATCACCAACCAGTTCACCTCGCTCGCTAAGCTGGTCGACCTTGACTTCCACTGCTCTACTGTGGCTCTCAGTGCTTGCAAGCTGATCACAGAGGCGTGGGAGGTTCTTTTGGATCCTAAGAAGAGGTTGAAGTTTGATGTGTGGTTGGGGCTTAAAGAGGCGCTGTCCCAAATGATGGTAGAGCAAGAGCTAGATTTTCATGTGTCCATGGCACCGTCGACTCTCAGGGTGATGCAGAAGAAGGTTGTTGAGGGACAGAATTCTTGTGTGGCTATGGCCGCACCTCTTGTAAAGAAGGTTAAGTGAGAGCCGATAGCTATAAAGAAGCTCGAGGAGTCTTCTCGGGTGGCCATGTCGTCTAGTGTTACAAAGACGGTTGAAGACAGTTGTCTAGTTATGGTATGGAGGACCACGAAGGTGCGCTCAAGGCAGCACAGAAAGTTGAGGAGTCTTTTCAAGTCCTACCGTTGTGGTCAATAAGACTAATTTGTTAGAACCTGTGAAAGGAAAACTCTCTAAAAATTGTTTCTGAAACATGGACTGGAAGCCTGGAAGTGAATATAACTTGTAATTAACAACAAATTTTCACAAGTATTGTAATTAATCTGTTTTCATCATTCTATACATATTTTAACAAAAAAATTTCCACGAGTATAAAGTAGTATTAAGTAAAAGGAAGTTGTTCCAAAGAAATCATTTCACAAAATTTAGGCGAGGCAGAAACTTCTTGATAAGCCTAGCATCAAAAAATAAGGATACATCTGATTTAAAGTACCTGAGATGATCTAAATCTTGAAAATATTGATGAATATATCAGTTTTTAACGGGGATAAACATGATCTTAGAACCAGAAGGCTGGTTGGAAACAAGTATGTAGTTCAAGCTTTCATCAAGCTTGGAAAAATTTTGCAATGTCCTTTTCCACTTGATTCAATTTCTTCACTCTTCCTCTTTGAAGTCGTGAAACCAACATTGCTCAATTTCAGTTGTCGCTTGCTAGTGCTGCTGTCACAACCAACTTCATCAATGTTGGATTCCCTGTATAAATCTAATGCAATAAGCAACCCGACCATGGAAGCATGAAGTTGAATTAACTTACACGCAACAAGTTAGGGTTTAAATGAAATAAGTTTAATTTATAAATAAAAAAATAATTTGAATTGCACATTAATAATGAAAAACTATTATACAACTTAAATTTATTGTAAAATAATTATTAAATAGTTTAAAATATGATGAAAAAGTTGTTATCTGTCAAATTTTTTAGTTAATAAATTTTACTCAATATAGATAGCAATAAAACATTTTTAATAGATTTAGTACTAAAATAAAATGTTGTTAATAAAATTGATATTAAAATAAACAATTAATAATTTAGAGAGTAGGAAAAGAACAACAATTAGGACCATGTACACAATTTATTGGATAGTTTCTCGACAGCAGTATTAGTCTAGCCCTGACAGGAGTCCGAAAGAGAGCTGAATTAGAAGCGTCCGATTCCTCTGTCCCCCATCTCTCTGTCCCCTCCCTGTCCCATACCATATTAATGTGTCATCTGTCCCGAGTCCGATTCCTCTGTCCCCTCCCTGTCCCATATCGTATTATCGTGCCATCTGTCCCACGTTTATCTTTAATCTAATTTTACTTTTAATTTCTTAAATGGGACTAACAAAACAGACGGACATCAGAATTTCCGTCAAACATAATTTCTCTCAACACCCTAAAAACTATTTTCTCAACACTCAGACCTTGTTGCCACTTGTAACTGTCCTGGTCTGGAGACTGAAATCAGAATTTCTGTAGAATTTTGGAAAAGTGAGTTGCTTTTCTTTTCCCTGTTTTCAATGTTCTTTTATAGCAAAATAATGTGAATTGTTTTTTTTTTTTTTCATGTTTTCATTATTTTTTTTAGCTTTTCCTTATGCTACCGTTGTTCCATTGAAGTACAAAACAGGTTATTCGGCCAATTCTGCTTTTCTCCTGCCGTATAGGTGCTACTAGTTTTTCTTATTGAATCTAGAGCCACCTCACTAGTAAACGAATAATAATCATAATACAAATACATCCTTGTTGATTGCTTCATCGACTACGCAAATCATCAAATAATCGTCTAATATTTCTCGTCCCCGGTGGATTAACTTCTGGGTACAGTGTCTTGTTCTTTGTTTTTTTTTTTCGTTATGCTATTAACTCAATCATAATTTTAATTACTATTACTTTTTATACTCCCTTCGTCCCATAAATTTTGATACATTTGACTTTTTGTTTTATTTTGACTCAATTTTATTCATATTATTGTTTGTTAAAAAAAATTAAAAAAATATATTTAGAAACTACATATCTTGAATTATTATTCATATACAAAGATTTTGTATTTATATATTAAAATGTTGAAAATAAAAAATCATAGATTAATTACCAAAAACAAATGGAGCAAAACTTTTGGGACGGAGGGAGTATTTTCTAAGGCTATTCACAATTCTGTCAATCCCTTGTATATGGTGCTTTTCGGTTTTAGTTGATATTAAGCTTTTAATTTAAGTGTCGAGATGTTCTCACCATGATATTGGTAGAAGTATCATTTTTTTAGAAAAAAAATTACTTATCATTGTAATTAAAAGAAAAATAAGCTAATAAAATTATATTACTACAATCAATCAATATTCTCAGATAGTGCATCTGAATGTAATATCACACCAACTTACCGCTGGTTTTTTTGAATTAATATTTGAATATTATATTTTTGCAGGGCATGGAAAACGAACAATCAATTGGGGAAGCCAAAACTCAATCTTGTCAAAGGTTGTTGTTTTCAACTCATGAAGTGTCCAAGTCACAGGATTTCTCTGAAAAAGATGCTGTCCAACAAGAGAATCAAGATAACCTAGTTGATTCTAATTCCAAAATTGGAAGTCCAATCCATTTAAACATCTCAGATCATATCATACCTAGAATTGGAATGGAATTTGATTGTGAGGAAAATGCATATAACTTCTATAATGCCTATGCCAAAGAGGTTGGATTTAGCATTCGAAAAAGTAAGTTTCACAAGGATAAACAAGGTAAATTGTTGGATCGAATTATTTGTTGTTCTGCTCAAGGTACACTTGGCATTGACAAAAGAGATGATAATGTTAAATGTCATCGACCGAAGACAAGATTTGATTGCAAAGCTATGATACAAATTAGTGGAAGATTTACTGCTAAGTTATGTGTTACAAAATTCAAAGCAGAACATTCACATTGGCTAGCTAGTCCTAAAAAAAGTGTGTTTTTGAGGTCTCAAAAAAATATTGATGCTGGTCAAGCTGCTGAATTGGAAATGCTTGATCAATCTGGAATAACACCAAGGTTAGGTATTGAATTTATGGTAATGACAGTTGGTGGAGTTAACAATCTTGGCTTTCTTCCTGAGGATTATAAGAATTATCTGAGGTCCAAATGAACAGAAAAAATGAAAGTGGGGGATACTGGTGGTGTTTTAGAATACTTGCAGTAAATGCAATTTGAAGACCCTAATTTTTCTTATGCTTTGCAAGTTGATATTGAGGACCTCATAACTAATATTTTCTAGGTAGATAGTAGAATGAAATTAGACTATGAGTCTTTTGGTGATGTTGTTTGTTTTGGCACAACATATAGGAAAAATAAAGAGGGAAGACCTTTTGCAATGTTTGTTGGTGTAAATCATCACAAGCAATCTATAATTTTTGGTGCTGCTTTGTTGTATGATGAGACATCTGAGACTTTCATGTGGTTATTTGATTCATTTGCAAAAGTCATGTCTGGAAAAAAGCCGAAAACAATTTTAACTGATGAAAATGCTACAATGGCTAAAGCTCTTAGTTCACAATGGCCAGAAACTTATCATCGGTTATGTGTATGGTATATGTACCAGAATGCTGCCAAACATCTTAGTTATGTGTTTGAGAATTTCAGTACTTTTGCTAAAGATTTCAGTAGTTGTGTATATGATCATGATGAGGAAGAAGACTTCTTCAATGCTTGGCACATGATTCTTGAAAAATATGGTCTTCAAGATAATGCATGGTTAAAGAAACAATTCGAACTAAAGGAGAAATGGGCTTTAGTTTATGGCCGCCATACTTTTTGTGCTGATATGTCTACAACTCAAAGAAGTGAGAGTATGAATAACCAAATCAAGCAGTATGTTGGTTATAACTATGATCTACGACGTTTTTTTGGTCACTTCCAAAGGCTATTGGATGACATTCGGTTCAAGGAATTGAAATCAGATTTCAAAGCTTTAAATAGCAAACCATATTTGCCATTTCAAGTAGATATATTAGAGCATTCATCTAATATTTATACTCCTGATGTCTTCAAATTATTTTCTCAAGAATTGTGGCTTACTTGGAATTGTGAGTTACATATCTTGGGAGAGAAAGATGGCGTCACAAGATATAGAGTTATTCTTCCAAAAAAATCATGTCACCATATAGTTGCACTGGACTCTTCCAATTCTACTATGACATGCAGCTATAAGAAGTTCGAGTTTGTTGGAATTTTGTGTACTCATTCTTTAAACGTCCTTTCTTTTCATAATATCAAACATGTGCCTGATCAATATATCTTGAAAAGATGGACTAAAGATGCAAAGAAAGGAATGATTCATTCATTTATCCCCCAAAAAATGAATGATCTGAAAATAGATGTTGCAACACGTTACAAGGTTCTTTTGAAGTCATATGCTCATCTGGCTGCTAGAGCTGCTCTAAGTGAAGATACATTTAATCTAACTATTCTTGATAGACAAAGGACACTTAAAGAAGTGGAGTTTAAATTGGAGAATGTTACAATTGAAGAAGATTCAAGTGGTAACATATGTGCTAGTCAGAGTAATTGTCAAGATGATCAATTGGCACCATCAAATATGAGCTGTACTATCAGAGGAATAAAGCACAAGGAGAAGAACATGCAATCTGGATCATCTAGTCGAAGAAAGAGTGCTTTAGAAAAAGCAACAAGGAAAAGAAAACGCCAAAATATTGAAGCAAACAAAGAGAAGGTATCAATTTAGGAGTTACTGTTGTTAAATAACTTTTATTTCAATATATTTTTAGTAGTAGTGTGTATATTTAAATAATTTTTATTTCAATATTTTTGAGATTTTTTTTCATTTTGAATTCTTATTTCAAATGGTGTCATTGAACATTATACGTTACAAAAACATTATACTTTTGGTTCACCTTTAACTTTGAATCAAGAAGATAATCAAGTAGAGCAACCAAATTAATTTTTACAGGTAATTAGTATGTCTTGCTTTTATAATATTATTATACTATTTATCGTTGAAAATAACTGAAGCTAATAACTTTTGTATAAATTTGTAGGCAACTAATTTTGGAACTTCTTACTCAAATCAAGATACTTTGTTAAGTCAGCCTTCATCTTTGCAGCCGAATACGGTAACATGCATTTGATATATTTTCATTTAATTACTATTACATGCATGTATCTTTACATGTGTCTTGTTTTTGTTTTTCACCCAGCAACATTACATTGGTCAATGCCCAATAAATACAAATCAAAATCATTTCCCTAGTATGATGAATTTATTAAAGGTATTGATTTTTTTTTTTTTGCTTTTAGATAGAAAAAAATTGGAAGTGATCATATATGTTTATTATTATATTCTCACCATGTCATTTTTTCTTTTTAAGGCTCAAGAATTGCTATCACAAGACTCGGATGAATAATTTACAATGTTTGATGTCATTATAAAGAGTTGGAACGCTAGTACCTGAAGAATTTTTGTGATTCAAGAAGGGAAAGATAGAACTTATATCTCAAATTATGTGTTTAGTTTGATTTTTGTGTTTACGTGTGTTAAATGTTGAGTGCAATAACACATTCGCCACCGAGAAAATGAGTTGGAGAACCCAACATTTCTTTCATCTCTTCCGTCCGTTTATTGTACCAATGAAGAGTCTAATAAAATAAAAGGGCTTCTTAAAAGGACAGAATAAAGACAATAACCGGTCCCTAACAGGGGTAAAAAAAATTGAAATAAAGAAATAGAGAAGCAGACAAGTCTTCTTGCCCGTGTGAAAAGCCATCTGTCAGTTAGGAGGCTGCAGGCAGTAGAAGAATAGGTGAGTGGTTGCTGCGCCGCATTGATTGATGTTACTGATCTGGGCGCGAAAAAGTCTAGGACACATATCTTCGACACAGAGAAGTCGATTGGCTTCTTGTTGTTCTGCTGCTTCTCTAGTTCACCCTTGATGCTTATACCCAGCAACTTCCACGACAATCAGGCCTCAATCTTCCTTTGGTTTTCCAAGTTTGCTCGGCCTTACTTCTCTTTCCTTCCTTCCAAATTCCAAACCACCTAAAAGAAAAAGGGCTGTTGAACGGAGAGTGAGAGAGAAAATAGTTTCTGTTCCTTGGGCTGCAATTGCTGGTTTCTTTAGCACGATTGTCATTGCCTCTGTAAGGGAGAAGCCAATGGATTTCATTAAACAGGAATATGGTTACTTCTTCAAGCACGAGAAGAAAGTGAAAAAGCTAGAAGAGCAGATGGGCAACCTGAAGGCGGCAAAACTAAGCGTTGAGAATAACGTTGAACATGCTATGAGGGATAGGGTGATGGTGTATGGAGAGGTGCACAAGTGGTTGGTAGCCTCAAATTCTAAGCTCAATCCTGAAAAGACTGAGGAATTCAATGAGGCTATCGAGAATGTGAAGAGCCAGCGTTTTTTAGGCCTCCGTCCCAATCTGTGGTCCCGATGCCAGTTGAGTAAGCAAGCTGTCTCCTTCATCAATTTATTGTACCAATGTCTCCATTGAAGGGTCTAATAAAAAAAAAGGCCTTCTTAGAAGGACAGGAAGAGGGACAGAATAAAGAACATAATCGCAGAAAGCGGAACAGAACATGAAACAGAGGAAACTAGCCTTCTCTGCCGCAGACTCCATAACTTGGGCGTTGAATCAAAGTCTTCGGCGTTTGAGTTCTGACCAGCCCAATCGAAGACTTCACAGGTGCGCGGAATCGCCAGGTCATCGGAAGCGGCCATCTGAGGCAATCGGCGAGCAGAATCGCCAGGTCGGCGGAGGCGGCCAGCCCAATCGAAGGCTTCATGGGTGCGCGGAATCGCCAGGTCGGCAGAAGCGGCCATCTGAGGCGATCGGCGAGCAGAATCGCCAGGTCGGCGGAAGCGGCCACCCCAATCGAAGAAAAAGGAGAAGGCGTTGGAGCAGAATCGTCAGTCAGACTGAGAGTCCGTTTCTGTTTAATGAAAGATCTGATATCCATCTGTTTTGTTAGTCCCGTTTAAGAAATTAAAAATAAAATTAGATTAAAGATAAACGTGGGACAGATGAGTCCGATTCCTCCGTCCCCTATCTCTTTGTCCCCTCCCTGTCCCATACCCTATTAATGTGTCATCTGTCCCACGTTTATTTTTAATTTAATTTTACTTTTAACTTCTTAAACGGGACTAACAAATCCATCTGAACATCCATCAAACAGAAACGCCTTTGTTAGTCCCGTTTAAGAAGTTAAAAATAAAATTAGATTAAAAATAAACGTGGGACAGGTGGCACATTAATAGGGTATGGGACAGGGAGGGGACAGAGAGACAGGGACAGAGGAATCGGACTCGAATTAGAAATCCCAATCCCAACAGATATCTCATTCTTGTGCCCTATACGTTGCCAACAGAACAGATGCTGAAGCCAAGCATCAAACAAGAGCGAGAATACAATGAGATCAAAAAGAAGAATCACGACTGGCCGAAGGGGCTCATCCCCGCTGCCATGGGAGGCCTTCGAAGTAATCGCGGACTACCTTGACCTGAAGACCCTCGCCATCGCCTCCTGCGTCTCCAGGGAATGGTTCTCTTCCTTGTCCTCCGACCACCGCTGGGAACCACTCTGCGCCGACTTCCCTTCCCTCTCGGGTCTTCGTTCCTGCTTCCCCGGCACCTCTTATCAGCAACTCTACGGCCTCGGCCTCACCGCTTCCAAGCGCCGCCCCAGGCCGCCCCCTCCTCCTAGCATTTCTCTCGCCGACCTCATCTTCGCCATCGAGATACGGACCAAAAGTGGCGCCGTTCTCACTCTGACTGAGCCAGTGGACAAGTTTAGCGAGAACCAAGTATTCATGTTCGAGATAGAAGTGAATGCCGAAAAATTTGGCGAGGTGGCAGCGGGGGAGGAGGTTAAAGTCACTTGGAACGTGGTACTAGGACCTAAGGCGAGAGCCGCTTTTATGATGATGGAAATGGAGGGAAAGGTGGAGGGGTGGTTGTCGAGCGAGCTTCCGGGGACTGGGCCGGTGCAGCGGCTGGGGCGGAGGAATAGGGAGTGGGTTGTCGGCGGATGTGAAGTTGGGGCTGGAGAAGGCTAGGTTGGGGATCATGAACCAAGCAAGCTTGAGATACATGGGAGTGGACGATGCTCTTCGTTACTTGCAACATTTTCTTGTTCCCCATGGTTGCTGCCTCTGCGCTGGAGATTAGTTTTTGAATTGAATTTTGCTAAATCTAGTTTGTACCCAAAGTGGAAGTACAAAAATTATATCTTTCAATGTCAATAATGAATTATAACTTGCTGTCTGCCTGTATAATTGTCAATAATGAATCTTGACTTTTGTTATGCAAATAGATAACTGTTTATTCGGTACTTGGTAGAGTTGAATGATTTCTGACTTTTGGAGATTCCTCTTTATGTAGGCTGAGATAATGAGAACATAATCTAGAAGCTTTCAATCTTTCCTTCTTTCAGAGTTTAAAATCATAAAAACATTACTTTAAAAAGAGTAACTTGCAGGTCTACGATTAGTTTTCTAATAATACACTAACTTTATTCTCACAGCCTAACTTCTGTTAGTTTCTAAAGTCATATTTCATTTCATTGGGAAGAAAAGGAGCTATAACAAACTGTAGTCAAGGTTAAACTTCACAGATGAAACTCTGACGAAAGCACTAGGGAAGTTAGGCAGCTTGGATTATGTAGCTTAAACATGGCATCCAAAGCTCAGTAGAATTTTAATTCAATTAGAAGCACAAGAATAAACCTAAGCCTGTTTCAAGCATCTGTTTCCAAGTTCAGCTTATCTACATAACTTGTATCACATAAAGTGACTGGAATGTATATAAGAATGGCATAAGTATGCAACAGATGATTACTATATAATGAATTGACCTACAAACTTGAATCTGAACACTACAAAAATGCAGTGTAGCTAGGCAAGTTTGAATTATATGGAAATTTATAAGATGAACTGAGAAGATTAACTGGATGCAAAACATAAACTAGCCATAAAGCTTCAATCAATTCTATGCTATAGGAAATGCATGTGCCCAGCTGAAGTAAATATGGTGTTTGTGTTGCTCCAATTAGGACTTGGTTTCAGGAACTAGGTGACACCAAAATATGTAAGAGTCTACCAGTTACCCCGCAACAGGCAATGAAATGAACTATAAAATGGAAAAATGGAAAAATTTTCACCTCCTGGGTATCTAGAACCAAAATTCCTAGTCATGTTCTCAGATGTTTCTTCTAGCGCCAAATTCCAGAGGCTCTATCTTTGGTTACCAAATTCCACTCTCTAGTTTGTGCACTCTATGCAAGGAAAATCTGCACTTCTTCCCTGCTACTCGGCAACAATTTATCACATCTACAATACATCACACACACCCGCTTTTGCGATCTCTCTCTTTCTCTCTCTCTCACACACACAAACACACAAACCAACAAATAGAAGTTTAAATCTGATCAGTGTTATATAGAATGAAAACTACAGCTCGGTTCTTTATAAGTATACAATGGAGTTGTTTAAGGAGACAAAGAGAGCCTTTGTAGGGACCATATCAAGCTCCGCGCACAAGAAAACCAAAGAATACAGATAAAAAAATTTTATTGAAAAATTATCAGAGGAAAAAATTGTCAGCAGTATAAACTCTAACGTTCTACATCAACCATCCCACATTGCTGAAGTTACCATCGATCCCCCTATGAGGATCATTTTTCATTTTTTTTTGTTCTATATAATCAATTATGTTACGGGTTGTATGAAAATATCTTCCAGATCTCTGAATTTTGATCCCCCGATGAGGATCATTGTGGCTTGAAATATTATACCTAAATATTGATACTTAATATGGTATTAGCCTTTAAATGATATGGACTTTCAACAAAGAAGCCATAAAAATAAATTAGATTGATCTGATTGATTTAATGTTAAACGAACTGCACTTTACTATCATTTCTATTTCTTGCTACTAATTAGCACGTGAATGTGATTTAGAGAGAGAAAAATTGATAATTTAAATATAGTATTAATAGTTAAAAATTATGTCACAATTTGAATATATAAACTATTTTTCTAGTAATTTCCCATTGTTTGAGAATAAGTTTATGAGAATCTGCAGGCACATAAATTATTCAATTCGTTGATTGTGGCCAACTCTTTGATATTGAAGGCCTTTATGGTTAGTTGACTATGATTGAAAAAGCTTTTGGAGTTCAAATGAGCATTTGGCCGCACCAAAGAAAATAACTCGCTCATGAATAGAAACAGAACACTTTTTCTTAATAACAACTCCATAAGCATTATTCAATTATAGTCATCAATTTATTTTTTGTGAGGAAAAGTTTGTAATAAATTAATTAAGTCCTGTTATACTGGTTCTTGTAATCCGCCCACAGCTGATCCACCGGTTTCCCAAGCAGTTCGACGAAGAATCCGTCTCTCCAGCCGCTCCCAATCCGTTTATTCAATTCGGCCACGAATCCGTTCCTGAGACCGTTGCAGTAGTCGAAGAAATGCGCCGTAACCGAGTAGCTGTCCGTCCAGCTCGTCCCGTCCCCGGGTTTCGCCCACGTAGGCGGGGCCAAATCCGCCTTGAGCCGCACGAAATCCGCGATCCCTTCCGTGGCCCACGAAGGAGCGCCGTTGAAGTTCTGCCACACGTGCGCCATCTCGTGGTACAGGACGCCGTTGAAGTCGCGCTTTATGTCCCCCTGTATCCCGGCGATGTAGCTGTCCGACACATTGATCTCACTCCGAGCGGGGACGGTCTGCGCGATGCCGCTCCAGACGTCCACGATAAGGGTCACCCGCTGCACATTGTGGCGCTCCTCCGGGGTGTTCTGCTGGAAGACTCGCCATATGAATTCGCTGGCGGCCCCCATGGTTTGTTTGGTGTAGTCCGCTCCGAGCTGGGAGTCGAACTTCTGGCCGCCGGGGGTGGTGGGGGCGCGGTTCTCGACGAAGTAGTCGACGGCATTGGAGGTGGAGAGGGAAAGTGCTAGGAGAGAAACGAGGAGGAGAAGAGATTTTCGGATTGGAGCCATGTTTAATTTTATGGTGTGAGTTTGGGTTATGAGTTAGAGAGCATGGGAGAGGATTTATAGAGGGAAGGGTGTTGGTCGTTTTACCAGTCAGTTTATGGGACGCGGCTAGTGCCGGTGTCTGCTCCTGCAAGCAGTCAAGATATTTGAAGCATTCTCCATTGAAATTTCAAGACGTTACATCAGTTTGAAAGGTCGCCTTCTTAGTTAGTCTTAGTCCAGGCCTTTCTTGTTATACGTGGAATGTTTATAGTTTTATTTAATTGTTTATTTATTATACCTAGAGTTAATTACTTTTTACGAGACTATGAGAGAGAGAGAGAAGTGAAATCAAACCACAAAGCCCAAATGTATCTTAAATGTAGTCTTATCGTGGAAGGGTAAATTAAAAGCTTCTTTGTGTTAATCGTACCTGCAATTTATCTCATTTATTTTCAAAATCCTATATTTTATTATTTATTTTTTTTATAATGTCTGACAATAATTTCTGAGATCCTAAATTAAACTGTCTGATAAACATGTTCTAGTAACTTTAAGATTTTTTATATTTTTTCATAGCTAACCGACATTTAAAAAATACTAATATGTATTTACAAGAAAAAATATATATTTACAGAAAAGAAAAATTGATAATTTAAAATATCTATTAATTATAAAAAAAATGTTATAGAGACCAAGATTACAGAAAGATAACTATCATACAGTTAAATTATAGTTTCAAAAGTTATTATCAAACAATATAAAAAACCTAGAGGATAAAATATAAATTTTTAAAAAGAAGGGTGACAAATTATAGGTTAAAGTAAACTTAAGGGAATAATTGTAACCTTCCCTATCGTGGAAATAGGGATGGCAATGGGACGGATCGGGCGCGGAGCCACTGTACTCGCCACCTGCCCGCCAAGCTTGATGGATGAGAAATGACGCCCGTGCTCGCCACCCACCGGTCATGGGCATCCTGCGGATTATCCACCAACAAATTGAGTCAGCCACAGCAATAGATTGACAATCAGAGCAGTGTGAGTTGGCATGGCAAGGAAATTGAGACAGAGGTTGCGGGTGGATCTGAGGAAAGAGGAAGCAGACAGGATGAGAATGCAGTTGAGAGAGGTGGAAAAATGGCTGGGACAGAGGTGGACAGCAAAAGAAGTTGTGGCCTTCATTGATGTTGACCTAGAAGCTTGAGAGAAGGGAATGGTGGAGGGGAATGGCGGAGGATAAAAAATGAGGGAGCATAAATTTGGGCGGAGGAAACAGACGAAGAAAGAATAGATGGTTAAAAAATAAGGAACAAGTGGCGGTGGTAGGAGATTTTATGGTTATATGGTTGTTAAATTACACTTTAGTCATTTGACTTGTTTATTTGTTTCATTTTAGTTTTTTATGTTGAAAAGTTACAATTAAGTTATCAACAAATAAAGAAAAATTATAGCGAGTTGTGGTTGCGGTGGGTTTACCAATAGATACAAATCAAAATCCATTATGCGCATAGAGGTGTAATTTTTATTAAATATCCACAATCCGTAAATTGGGTATTTGCGAGTTACAAATTTTATTCTACTCATTGCCATCCTTGTGTGGAAAAGTCAAATACAGTAAAACATCATTGTCTGAATGTGCGAATGGTCTCGAAGCGTGTTGGACCGGGAACGCTGTGGTAGGGTCCTAGACAACAACGTAGGACAAGATCCACCCTACCGTTATGCATTTCTGGTATTGGTAATAATTAAATCTGAAAAAACAAGTGATTCATTACTATAAGTCTATACCTGGTTGAAATGTTAGTAGTGCAAATTGAAATGTTAGTAGTGCAAATTTATTATACATTAGATTAATACTTGCTTTTACTTGTCGTGGTTTAGCTAAAAAATGTTGCTTCCAACAGATATCTAAAAAACATTAGTGAAATATCATTAACTCATAAAAATATAGTGAAATTGTTGATTTCGTCAGTTTTTCCATTCAATTTAGTAGTTATAAACAATGAATAGAAGCAAATGAAGTATGGGCTTTCAAATAACATTCATTAGTTTTAAATAAAACTAAAAAAAACGTGAATATGGGATTTATCACTTTTATTAACCTCAAATAAATTACTCTATCTGTCTTATATTTTTTTTACTATTTCCATTTTTTGATTTAAGATTAACTTAAATTTATTTATATTATTATTTGTTAAAAAAATTTAAAAAAATTATATTTCAAAACTACAAGACTAACAATTTTTTAATATAAATTTTTTTAAAAAAAAATAAATTAATAAATAAATTGATATAAATAAATTTTAAGTTAAAAAGCTGAAATGGTTCTAATTATAATATTTTGAGATAATTCGGGATTTTAAGCTTAACATAAAAGGGACCAAGAAAATGGCAAACGATTGAAATTTCTACCTGTCAAGTTTTCTACAGTTTGTGCCGAGCTATTAGCTAGGTGTCGTGGATGAATCAACTAAGCACAAGTCGACAACCGCGGGCTGCTGTGGTTCCTTCACACCGACGAAGGGCCGCACAAGATAAAGACTGGGCAGAGAATGGGGTTGGGTCGATTTTAGTTTGAACCGAATTAATTTGAAAAAGTTTCAGTCCTATAAATTTTCCACCCAACCTAAAAATTGAAAATAAAAAAATATATAGAATCATGATTTTTGGTTTTTTTGCTCTAGTTTTGAATTTTTTTTATTTATATACATCCACTATAATAACACCAAAATTTATTGAAATTCATCTACAATTAGTTTATAAAGTATTTAACATAGTACAAAATTGAGTCCACATCAAAATACATATGTATTTAGTAAAATTCAAAATATTTATACATGTCCTTTAAGTTTTAGAGTCTTCATTTTACCTATAAGCGATTTTAGTGATACACTTGTACATTCTGAATAATCACCTATGAGAGAGAGGAAGCAGAATATTTTGTATTTACCATAAATATTATATATGTAAACTTATATCTTTCATACTATATTAATATATACCTTGATTTCGATTCTCTATTGAGTTGGTTTCATATGGAACTAAAACTAAACCGAAATCTGACGGTTTTCTCAGAGATAGAACCAACTAGATAACCATGATCAATTTTCAATCAACCCACCTCTATTGGGTTAGGAAAACTCATGGTTCTACTTAACCTATGCTCACCCCTAGCATAAGATCTTAACATCTATGATTTTGTTGATGGTTTTGGTTCTCCTGATTTTGGTGACAGTTGCAAAAAGGGTTAAACGTTTTTGGAAAGTTTTACCCAAGCATTACAAATTTGCATAAGATCCTTGAATTGGTTGCTTTTATACATTTACGTTATTGTTTATTCAGAATTTGCAATAAGATCCTTGTGATAAATTGTTATTTTGAAAAAATATTTTAATTAAGAAATGTTGCTACCAATAGAAATGTTGATACTAGTGGAAGGCCGATACAATCCCAATGAAGGTGGATATCATCCAAACATAAGTGGATAGAATCTAAAGAGGATAAGATCCCTAGAGGTAGCTAATAGGATCCAACTCCCTCAAAGCCTTTAGCTACATAGCCAGGATCAATACCTGGTGGCAGAATCCCCTAAGCACACATTTTGCCGAGGCTTGCAGTCAAGGTAAACATACGATCAAGGTCGGCTTAAGACTACATCTATATCTGTATTTAAGCCTCCACTGATCGCATCTCATGTATCTACAATAGATGACTCTAAGTTTCATACAGAACGTTGCTGTACCTCACTAATCGTGATGTTGGGGGTGTCTTTATAAATATACTTCTTTTGTGTATGTCTGCTTCTATGTGTCGCTATGAGCACCTAACGTCTAACTTCCATTGTCTCCATGCTTAACATCCTATGATTTACCAAAATTTAACTAATTCAACAAATCTATAATTTAGTTAATTTAACTAATTCAACATATCGTTATTTTACCAATTTAAGTATATGTTCAATATACAATATAAAATACAATTTAGGCTGAGGTTAAATTATACCCAGACCAGGCAAAGCACCTTACTTGCTTTCCATTTAAGATTTTTGTCACTCATTTTTTTCTTCCCCAGTTCTTTTCTTTACTTTTTCCTTCTCCAAAACCGCTATCTTGCTCAAATCGTTATCATGCTTTTCCTCTTCTTTTTTTGTTTGTTTTATTTAGATTCATGACTTCAGTTCTTCAACATTGTCTTCAACATGGGAGGATGTTACCCACCGATGGAATTGTTTTGGTCGGGGATGATTCTGACGATGACGAAGAAAGGTGAAGTAGTGAAGAAGCTTGCCTCCTTCATTGACCTCCCTTTGTCATTTGCCTTGCCTCCGGTAGAGTCTGTGTCCAATTGGAGGAAGAATTGGCTTCCCTATCTCTAGCAGCGTCTGTGCTATTTTGTTTAGTAAGAATTATTGTTCCATTCAAACAAATGTGTTATTTTATAATATGCTTTTTCGTTCATCACTGTCGGCATTTACCTTATTTCATTCAGTAAAAATTATTGTTTATTCATACAAATGTGCTATTTTGTAATATGTTGTTCATTTCACAGGATGAGTTTTTTGTAAATAATGTTGATCAGTTCAATAAGACGTGATGTTCCATTTATATAATTGTATTATCCTCTAATATGTTATTCACTTCATAAAATGTGTTGTTCGTAAATAGTATTTTCCCATTCAGTAAGAAATATTGTTCTATTCATGTAAATGTGTCATTCTATACTATATTGTTCATTTCATAAGATGTATTATTTATAAAAATATTATTCTATTTAGTAGAAATGTTACTCCATTTTGACAATTATGTTGTTCATTTGGTAAGATATGTGGTAATGCTGTTATATTAAATAACAAGTGAGGTTTCATTAATACAATTATTTTTTTCTGTAATACGCTATAATATTATTCTATTCAGTAAGAAGTGTTATTCATTTTATAGGATATATTATACAAGCGTGGTGGCATTTTTGTAAATAATGTGTTATTTTATAGTATGTTATTCATTTCATAATTGATGCTCATAATTTTTTGCTGTTTTTTTCAGTAGAAAATGTTGTTCTGTTAACACAAATATATTGTTCTGTATGATGATGTTTATTTAGTAAGATATATTATTCTATTCATAAAAATGTGTTATTCCATAAAATACAAAAGTCATGTATACTCTTGTGCACCAGGTACATCGAATAATTACTCATTTATCATACAATATAGCATGCAATAATACAATATAATCTATCATACAATTTAACTAATTCAACAAATCATATGCTCCATATACAATATAAAATATAGTTTAACTAATTCAACAGATCATTAATTCCATCATAAATAAAATACTAATACAATTTTGTCCAAAAAATGTAACTAATCAACCAACACAACAAAAAAGTCATGATAACTTTCCTACATAATTAAAAGTCTAAAGCAATAATAGTCAATAAAAGTAGTATGTTAAAAAAAAATTAACATTTTAACCCAAACTCTATATTTGAATTAAAAAAATAATGAGAATATTATCCTAATAAAATAAAGAGAATATTGGGCTAAACAAAATTACTAAGGCAACAAGAGAAATATTTATCTAAACAAAATGATGAGAATATTAGGTGTAATGCATAAATACACACCAAAATTTGGAAGAGATCTAAGTAACAAAGAGCAAACAGTTACAAAAAGATGCTAAAGAAAATCTTAGACATATTAAAGGGGGGAAGATCTAACATATGTTGAAGATGTTTTCAAATTTCTTGAGTTATAGTTTAAGGAGATCTGGATATGGGCAACTAACCCTCGATAGACTAGTCAGACGCCTATTTTGAAAAGACATAAAATTCCTTACTTAGCAACTTAAACTTTAGTTGGTGAATATGAGTAAATGTTAAGTTTTCAATCGATGGTTGCTTGTAACCATTATAAAGTAAGCGCCTGAAGTGTTAGTGATCAGCTTAATTAATGTGTTAATTTTTATACCTATTTTAGTGTACATTTACTATCATTAAGTGATTTATTACTATCACTTATTTAGTTTTTATTTTATTTAGAATAAGAAACTTGTCAAAGGAGTTGATTAAATTTTATGGAGTAAAAGGGCTAACATGCAAAAAATTATAAAGGAAAAGATGTAGCTGAAAATTAGAAGAATTTCTCTTAGTTAATTGAAATACCTTTTTTTTTATAATATTATGATTTACTTTCAAGTTAAGGGTATTTTAATTATTTGAATTGTAGGGGTTAAGGGGAAGAAATATTTGATAGATAAGACATAAAGGGAGGCCATCGTTAAAAGGAGAGCCGCATGACTAGGAAGCAACGAATCAGAATAGAAACGAATTAGAAAAGAGGATAAAATTGCGAAACGAAATAGAAGTGCTAATACGTGCTTAAATTTGGCATGGTTTATAGGTTAAACTAGTAAAAGAAAATCAAAAGGAAGACAAAGAAATTAGATGAGAAGTAGAAAGATTTAGAAAAAAAGAAAAACCCAGAAGAAGAAATTCAAAAGAAAGAGAGAACAATAGGGAAAAGAGAATTTCAATTCATCATTCAACATGAAAAAATGATTACAACCTACGAATATATCTGTGCGTGTGTGTGTATGTGTGTGTCCTTCTAATCCACTACTCATAACAAATCATTAACAACTAAATCGGCAATTACACATATAAAGAATCAAAGTATCTACGTGGCAGCTAAAGTGGCTACTGACGTAGACTCTTAAATTTAGCTTGTATTATTGCCTTCCCCTATGAAACATCAATGTCCTAAAGGATGAGAAGCATGTAAAATGAAGCAACTTCAACATCAAATCAACATAACAATAATATCAAGAGGATCTAAAATCTAAGGTGAAACTATGCATTTAGCCTTTGAACTTACCCAACTTACGCAAGTTGGTCCACAACTCAGTACTCAATAAGGATTAGCCCCTAAACTTTAAAAAAACTATGTGAGTTAGTCCATTACCTCAGAAATGTTGTTGGACAAATTACAATATCTCTCATTATTTCTTTTGGTATGTACAAAAGGCATTCTTAATTTTAAATCATTCAAATAAGCTATCTTCTTCATCATTAAAAATGGAATTTGGAGTTAATAAAGATGAACACGAGGAGTTGAGTTTTTAGAGAAAATATACAAATTGTATCTCTTGCCTCTCAACTGTTTCCTATTTTTCTATCTTGGTTTTATTTAGTTTATTATTTTTCATGCTAATTCAATTCATTTGTAACTTCATTCTTTTGGCATCTTAACGTAAGTGTGGCACATGATGTTCAAGGGTGGTTTTCTCAAGGTTTAAAGGTACTTGACTCCCTTGATATTCAGTGCTCCCTTCTTAATAACTGTTCAATTGACAAGTGTGACTTCAAATTAGCAATTAATAAGCTTAAGTGATAAATATTAGTTATAGAAAAATATTAGTACAAATTTTTACATAGTACTTGATTAGATGATAAAGTATGGAGGTCACACTTATTTATTCAACTGCAATAAAATTATGACATGAAGGATTTGCATTACTTTTTAAATATCTTTAATTTAGTAAGCAATAAATAGAGTAGGATCAAACTTTCCCTTGGTTTCTTGGAAATTTCAGGTCAATATGGCACTAACCCAATATAAATTGAGTTGTGATCGGCTTGGGTTATGACTAGAATAGGGTCGGGTGAGGGTTAGGGACATGTTGTAAAAATTGTGTGTCAACCTAAACTCGATCTTACAACCCGAATTTTCCTCCCCAGGTGGAGGAGATAATTTATTTGAATAATTTTAAACTCACTTGATTTTGTCACAGCCTATAGCCCGAATCCAAGAGTTTGTATCACAGCTTCACTTGATTATTTAACTTCTTTCAAAGTTGTTGAACTACCTTGGTTTAGACATTTTGTCGAACCTTTAGTATCCACAAGAATAAAAACACCTCGTATAATCCTTAATGGATGTTGTGTTGCTGCCACGAAGGCCAAGGATGCACTCCAGTTCTTGTCTATGTCATCCAAGACCATCTTCAACTTCCCCTACTGCTCTTGAAGCGATAATTTGTTCATCCACTTGTATGAATGTTGAGAACTTGCACCCTTGTTTTAGTTCATCAATGGCGTGATCATTAATAACTTGTAGTTCTGAAATTGTTTGAGATTATCATCGCATTTATTTCATTTGGGCCTCTATTTGCTAACTTTGTTCATTGAGCCCCCGATCCCATCATTAATGGCTTCATCATTTTGATTGATATCATTGGGTGGTGTTGAAGTTATATTTGAACAACCGAATTGGAGCTAAGCATCAAGCCTTTCCCCCAAATTGATCACAATTGGTTGGTGTTGCGAAGATCTATTGAATCAAGGTTGTTATTTGCATGACACTCTTATTGATCTTCTTTATATCTTCATCTTTGAGAACTTCCATCTCATTCAAGCTTGCTGGTTGTGGCTTTTCATGGATGAAATCGTTGGCTGTTATGCTGTTACAAATGGAGCAATCGATGCGAGGAATAATGGTTCTAATATATACATAAAATTGGCAAGGCTTGTAAGTTAAGCTAATAGAAGAAAATCAAAAGAAAGATGAAGAAATTAGAGGAGAAATAGAGAGATTCAAAGAAAGAGAAAAATCCAAATGAAGGAGAGAATAACAGAAATGAAAGAATTTCAATTCATCATTCAACATGAAAAAATATTATTATAACCTAGGGATATGTATCTATATAGAGTTATCTACTTCTAATCCACTACTCATAACAAATCATTAACAATTAAATTGGTAATTACACATATAAAAAATCAATGTATCCAGGTGGCGGCTGAAGTTGATGCTAATGTGGACTCTTCAAATCTGGCTTATATCAAGTATATAGAAAATTTGAAGACAAGAAGAATTGTTTTTGTTGGCAAATTAGGGCAAAAGCAACATGAGCAGCAAAACAGAAAGAGAAAGGAATTTGATTACTTCTTTCTTTATTTGTTTATTTTCAAATTGAATTTGGATATTATTTGTTCATGTTTTTTTCTTCTTTGGAATTATTGATTTTTATTGTTGAATCTAGCATAAGAGGATAAATTTCTATATTGAGGTTAGAGATGTCGCTTAATTGAATTAATTCAATTTATTTATTTAGGTTGTGTTTTAATCTATTTTCTTTGCAACAATGAGCATTTTCTATGATTGATCACCATAAATAATTTATTCTAGTGATTTGAATATATGACCAAAATGTGAAATTTGATCCATGTACTAAGGAAAAATAGTTGCAATAATTAGGATAGAGATATATTTATTTATTGTGATTTGTCAATTTGAGAACCTGAACTTAAGGGGTTTGATTAATTATGCAAAAGATCGAGAGATAATATAGGTCAATTGAATATGTTACGATTACTCGAGAAAGAATTGTAATACTTGAAGTGATTGTTGACAACTATAAACCGACCTAGATAATTAATTAGAAGACCCTTAGTTAGTTGAAACTCAAGCATTAGTTATCCTATAATTGTTCTCTTCCTAATTCATTAATTTCATCATTGGTTTAATATAATCTTGGTTTAATGTTAGTTAATTTTACTTTTGTAAAATTTGAACTCATTTATTTTAGTTTTTTTAAACAATTAAATATGTGTCCCTCATGGATTCAATATTATGGTTTATCCTAGGAATGAAAACTTGCTACAACTGACCTTGTGTACTTATATGATTAGCCCTATCAAGCTTTCAATCATGTTGTTGGGAAATGACTACATTTGGTTGTTTTTTTTTTTATTTTCATTTTTAGTGTATTTTCTACTTTATTTTATTTGGTTTATTTGTTTTATCTTGATTTACCGTAATTTTTCTTTTTCTTGAGTGTGCAGATAGCTTATGAACTTTCATAAGTAAAAGAGTTGCACGAATGTTGAATTGATTCCTTTTGATCATGAAATTGAAAGAACTTGTTAGGAAAACAGAGCACAAAAAAAGAGAAAAATGACATAGAATAATAATAATGTTCATAACATCAATCAGCTTGAGGAAGCTAACCCACTACCTAGAATAAATCTTACTTCAATCCAAAGACCAATTATTAAAGCTTTTCCATCCTACATTAAACTAAATGATACAGCTTGGAACTATGAGTTGAAAGCCATTCACTTCAACATGTTATCTTCAGTTCATATGATGAGCTTTAAGGACCCGTTGTCTTTTATTTGTGAGTTTTACAATTGTATTCAAATATTTCTTCTACAAGGTTTGGAATAAGATGATTTAAGAATAAGATGCTTTTTTTATTGTTTGAAGGACAGAGCTAAGAATTGGTTGATTAATCTACTTGAAGGATCACTATACACATGGAATGAGGTTTACACAAAATTTATGACAATGTAATACTTTCCACAAAAGACAATTGATCTCCAAATTAGGATTTGTAGCTTTACATAGATGGAGAGCGAGCCATTCTATGAGGCATCGGATAGGTTTAATATGCTTTTGAACTAGTTTCCACATCATCAGTTCTATTTGCTACTTTAGATTTAATTCTTCTAGGGTTGATTGGATGCAACTTGTCAAACACTTGTTGATACAGCTACAGTTAGGTATATGGAAGATAAGACTACTAAAGAAATCTAAGATATCTCTGAGATACTAGCTACCAACTCTCAACAGAAAACTACAATAGAAAGAAAAGCCGCAGTTCATGAAGTTTCTTTTTAACATGACTTGACTATCCAAGTAGCCACGTTAACCAAGCAAATAAAGTTCATGATCAACTATGGGGGGAGCTCATCATGCAAATTCTAGTTATTACTCTGAGGAGACATAGACACCTAATCAAATGAATTATATTTGAGGAGCTTTTCCAAACAAGCAAGCTTAGAATGATCTATTCTCAAATATTTACAAGCCTAGTTGGAAAAATCTTCCTAATTCTTGGAAGGATCAAAGTGCCCAAAAGCTGAATGGACCACCTGGTTTTTAATAGCAACAAGGGCCACAATTCTATTTACAATTTCAACATCAATGGCCAAAAAAGAAAAAGTCATTCATAGAAGAATTAATGATGTAGTATTTTGTCAATCAAGATGCCATCATGAAAAAGATGGAGACAAAGATTGTTTAGGTTATACAATTTAGCCAAGCTCTCCAAGTTCACTTCCAAGTTATACTGAGAAGAATCCTAAGGAGCAAATTCAAGTAATTACCTTGAGGAATGGGGAAGTTCTTCAGGACAAGAGCAAACCAATTAATTGGCAAAATTCAAATGGAGAAAATGATAAGAAAAACCAGCAAAAAGCAGAGAAAAATAATGAGCTTCTAACTTTACTCCTTCTATTAATCCTTATATTCCTCCCATTTCATTTCCTTAATGATTGAAAAAGAAAAATTTAGATAAACAGTTTTTTAGATTTATTAAAGTTTTAAGAAGTTGCACATTAACATTCCTTTTGTAAATGCTTTGATGAAGATGTCTAGCTATGCCAAGTTTCTAAAAGATATTCTCTCCAACAAAAAGAAACTTAAGGAATATGAGACTATGAAGCTTACTAAGGAATGCTCAATTATAATTCAATATAGGCTACCACATAAATTGAAAGACCTAAGGAGTTTTACTATTCCTTGCATTATTGGTACTTTAAAATTTGATAGAGTATTAAGTGATTTAAGAGTTAGTATCAATTTAATGCCTCTATCAATTTAATGCCTCTATCAATTTTCAAGAAATTGGATCTTGTTGAAGTTAAAGCTACAATAATTTCATTGTAGTTAGTTGACAGGTTAATAATTTATCCTAGAAAAATCATTGAGAACATTTTAGTTAAGGTGGATAAATTTATTTTTCCTACTAATTTTCTTGTGTTAGAAATTAAGGAGGATAAGGAAATTCCTCTTATTTTGGGTAGGCCATGTTTTGCTATAGCTAGAGCTTGAGTTGATGTTCAATAAGGCCAAGTGATACTTAGGGTGTAAGATGAACAAGTCACTTTTAATGTGTTTAAAAGCATGAAATATCTAGTTGAAAGTGATTGTTGTTTCATATTGATATTGTGGATCAAGAATTGAATGAAGGTTTTAAGAGTGTGATATCTAATAATTCTTTAGAGTTATGTTTGTTCAGTGTAGGAATAGGTACTAGAAAGCCATAGGTTACTTTGATTTCTAAAGTGCTCAAGTTTAGGCAACTACCAATTAAAATGAAGATAAAGGTTGAGTAAGAGAAACAATTGTACCCCTTAATTAGTGAAGAGATATTTAGGTTGGAAGGTAATCAGAATGCTTGGAATAAGAAGAAATGAGTCAAATGTTGGGGTAAAAAAATGCAAATTGAATAAATTTGGCATTGGAAACCAAGTGTTTTGGATGATGTGGTGCCTATGGGAGTAATTTGATCTTTAAAGTGGTTTTGTCAAGCTAATGACAATAAACAAGCCCTTGTTGGAAAGCAACCTAATTATTTATTGCTTCGTTTTATTTATTTTTTCTATTTCTTTGCATTATTTTATTTGTGTATGTTTTGATTTTGAGCAGGGACAATACACTATTGCTTATTGTTAGATTCTCTTACAATTTTGGGCTATGGACATTTTTGACAACTTTTGTAGCCCATTGGCCTTCCAGGATCTTGGTTCTTTAACTCTAGGGAATTATTTATTTTAATTTTTCTTTTATTTTATCTCTTCATTTTTTATTCTACACATTGAGGACAATGTGTGAAATAAGTGTGGAGATGTGGTAGTTTAGGCCTTGATTTCTAAAATTTTTGTTTTATATTTGCACTTTTGAGCTAAATTTTTCGATTTATTTTTTTGAGCATGGATTGAAATTCTTTCTTCAATGCTTAACTTGAATGTTAAGTAAGAAATCCTTAGGTCTTTTACATATGTAAAATTACGTTTCAATTTTTTTTGCAATTTTTGGATCAAGCTGGTGGATAATGGTCTTAGAAGTTATTTTTATATCAAATTCTTTTATGCTTAGTACATTTTTTCAAAACATACTAAATTATGAATTTATATGTTTGGTTTATGAGGTTTGTTTAGTTGATGGATATATGAGTAATTGATTGAGGAAAAAATTGAAAAATGAAAATTCATGTTGTTTATAGAATAAATACCTATTTCGGTGTTTCATAGTTTCAAAGTAGGTAGAAATTTTTTTTAGGTAGCTTGGGCTTGAACTCAACTTTAGACTTTTTGAATTGGGTTTAATCGAGCTCTAAATATTTTAGGCCGAGCTCGAGCTTGGAGGAACTCGGCCTTATTCATTAACCGGCCTAATGGGCTTGGTGAACCTTCTGGAATTTCGCCGTTTCTTCTCAGATTTCTGGTTAGCTTCAAGCCTTCAACCACTTCTTCTCAAAATTTTCTCGGACTTCTTCACCATTCTTCTCAGCCCTCAAATTTCTCATATTTCTTCGCTCTTCTTCTCAGGTTTCTGTTCAGACTTCTTAGGTGAGCTGATCAGACTTCTTACTACGCCAAATCTTTTCGGTCATGAGAGCTGTTATGGTAGTACCCATCTGCGACAACTTCTAAAGAAACGGAGAGCTGCTATGGTGTACCCATCTGCGACACCTTTTAAAGAAACAACCGTCACTCCTGTTCTAAATTTCTTCTCAAATTTCTCAGATTTACTAATTTTAGATACAATTAACCTTTCTCCCTTCCTCAATTTAAACAACGACGATGGAGACGGGGCACTGGATTCGGCGGTGGTGAACTGGACTAGATGAGCTGGCGATGAATACCCGATGCCTTTTGATCATAGTTGCCGCAGATTTGGCGTCCAATACGATATGTTTGGTTGCTCGGAAATTGCAACGGACTCGAATAAGATCTTATCGCGCTGGGGCTGAGGGCATCTTTCTAAGCCCAGAAATGAACGCAGCAGTTGGCAGAGGACGGGTGGAGTGGTCGACGCATTAAGGGAGATGATGGCTCATTTTTTAAGTTTACAAAATCAAGGCAGAACAACAAAGGAACAGAGAGATTGGGATAGGTTCTATAATTTTTCCTTCTTTGGTTATTATTCATCTAAAAAATTGCAAATTCAGTCTCCAATTTTTATCTAAGTTATAGTTATGACTCTAAAGTTTTTCATGTGTCATTTGAACATAGCAAACTTTTAGACCAAGCTTAAGCCTTAAGAATTGGGCTCGAGCAATTTGATCTCGAGCTTGGGTGGTACCAAACTACAAAGGGGTTCAGTCTCAGCCAGAGCCATTTTCATCCCTAGTTTCAAAGGATTAGGTTTGCTAGCATGAAAAGAAATTATTTTCATAAACTTGCTTTGTTTTGAGTTGCGTTGGATCGAAGAGATTACATACTTAATGTTTCTTGTTAAGTTCTTAAAGACTTTAAAATTTCAATTTTCTCCTATGGTGTCATTGCTCAAGAGTATGATATTTTTTCTTTTCAGTTTAAGTTTACTTAGGGACAAGCAAAGATTTAGTGTGAACAAATTTGATAAGCTTAGTTTGTGTGTTAATTTTCATATACTTGTTTTAAGCTAGTTTTATTATAATTAAGTGATTTATTACCCTCATTTGTTTAGTTTTTATTTTATTTAGATTAAAGAGCTTGTGAAAAAGGTTGACTAGATTTTTGTGGAGCAAAATGACTAAATTGCAAAAAATTATAAAGCAAGAGGTGCAACTGAAAGTTGGAAGAATTTTTCTTAGTTGACTGAAATATCTTTTTATAATATTATGATGCACTTCAAGTCAAGGATTTTTTTCTTATACATAAAAGCATGAAAAAGAAAAAAGGAGGGAACAAGACTACTAAAACAAACTAGCACATGAGAATGAGCAGGAGCAACATGTGAGCAGGGAACAACAACCACCACATAGCAGGAAAAAACTCCATAGATATGGTGGTAGACTTTACGAGAACGGAAAAACTAGGCTCCGAAATAGCTTCCTGCCAAAGGAATTTCAGAGCAAGAGAACAGTTAGTGAAAATCATAATAGCTAAAAGACCAAAACAGAATGCTATCCAAATGGCTCCCTAGATACCACTTTACTCCGCCTCAAGAGTAGAAACACAGTGTGGGAAGTCAAGCCTTCTTGATAGATTGGGGGATCATGGGTACCCATCCATAGCCAGGCCGCTGTCTTTGACTCTGATTTTGATGCCATGCATCATCACCAATAAAAAAATGTGACCAAGCTGAAGGAGGAAGACTACTATGAAAGCCCCACACCTGACATCCAGTACTTGGGGGAGGGGCCGTAAGAGAGGACAAGTGCAACTTTAACTTATTTGAAGATAGTAATAAGGAAACCAGCTCGTTCTTTCGCAAACAGAGAGAACCAACATTAAATGGTGTAGCTTGAAAGACAAGCTCATTCCTACCAAGCCAGATAATCTACAGGTGGCTGTATTGGAAAAGATCTAGTTTGGCTCCCATTTACTTGAAGAGGCTAAGGTGTGAAGGAACCAATCTTCGAAAGATTGATCATCAAGGCAAGGATTATTGTAGAAATTACCTTAAAGATCTGCTAAACCTTGACATTCATAGAAGATATGAAGAAAAGATTCTTCCTAGGTTTGACAACATTACACATTCGATTAATATTATACCCATGCTGAGCCATATTGGCAACTGATAAGAGGGCATTAATAAGGCCCCCACAATTTCTTGATAATTTTGGAAAATCTTTGGTCTTGAGAAATACCTCCAGAGCTATAATACAAATTATGAAGAGTTGTATCATCTGAAATAATCTAATAGGCATATCTTTTCTTGAGCAAATAAGAGCCTGAGACATCACCTTTCTATCTCACTTTATCATCTTCATATGTAGGAGACGGGATATGAGAAGATAAAATTAACTTAAAAATCTGAGGGGGGAAGATCGACTAAACTAGATCCTGATTCCACCTAAAACCATCTTGAGATACAAGATTGGCAAGTTTGAGCTTTTTATTAGCTTGAAAACTTAGGCAAAGGGCTTTGAGCAGGTTAGGAGGGAAGCCTAGCAACCAAGAATCGTACCAAACCAAAATTGACCTCATATTACCAATAAACTAGTGATGATTTGGGGAAATAAGTTTTCTATTATAAATGAGGGCTTTCCAAATATTAGAAGCATTTGATGAGCTATTAACTGTCCAGATAGATTGAGAAGAGCCATACTTAGCTATAAGGACCTTGTACACTAGGTGGTTGTGATCTGATGTGAAGATCCTTCAAAAGGTTTTAGCTAGTAAAGCTTGATTAAAGGGACACATATCTTTAATACCTAAGCCTCCCATTTCTTTGGGACATATTAACAGTTTTTTATTTTTCATATGACAACCCTTATTCATAGGCTGCCCAGACCACCAAAATTTAATCATATTGCGTGAAATTTTGTACAAAATTGTCATGGGAACTTTAAAGAGGGACATGATTAGGGTTGTAAATTTTGAGTTTAGGGTCAGAACCGAAAATTTGAAAAAAGTGTCATCATTAGAAAAAGTGACCTGAACCAACCTTCACCTGAAAATATAGGGTCGAGTTTCGAGTTTACCTGACCCCTATTGCTCACTATCGCCATTTATTCTCCAATCCTCTTCATCATTGTTGATTGATGACGATTTGAAGTGGTGAAGCCAATAACAACTTTTGAATGGTGGTGAACTTGCAAACCAAAAGCTGGATGACAGAACAAGGGAGGGAGAGAGGGAGACGAATGATGACGAAGGAGGAGGGAGGCCAAGGATTGATGGTGCTAGGAAAGGAGCCGAAGGATGATGACGAAGGAGGTATAATGACAATGTAGATGAACGGATGAACGAACATCACACAGCAATGGAAAACGGACAAGCAGACGGCAATGACAACAACAGCAACAAACCACGGCAGACGGTGAATGGCGACGGTTAGCAGTGAGAGTTGAGAGTGGTGGCTGGTGGTTGCAATTTCTGTATGATGAATGAAAGATTAGGGTTTTTATTGTTAGGTTAGGTATTTAAACTATAGGTATGTGGGTTGGGCAGAAATAAGATTGGGCTAGGAAAGTCTAAATTGTTAGTAATTTTAAATTTGAATTGGGTTAATCAAGTTTAACCAAAACCAACCCGATTTTCTCATCTCAAAATTGGTTTGGGTTTGGGTCAACCCAAATGACACTAATTCCCTCCCTTAACTAGACCTTAACCCGAAAAATAGGGTCAAGTTTGGGGTTAGGGTTAAACTCTTACACCCCTAAACAAGATATAAACTGGAGTTGAGGATAGAGTCAATAGAATCAAGGTTGACCTCCCTTCATTATTAAGCGTCCTCTTCTTCCAATTGGACAAGTGCTTAGAAATCTTATCCTTTAGAAACTTAAAAGAGGATTTCCTGGAAAGGCTTTGGCAGAGGGAAGCACCCAAATAATTTGTGATACTCGTATTTGTTTGGAATGGAATATTGTTGCAGAAATTTTTTATAAGATCTTTAGGAACATTCTTGCTAAACATTTATTCTAATTTTGAGAAGTTCACCTCCTAACCAGCAGCCAATTCAAAGAGCTTTAGAAAATGTTGAATAGTAGATATAAAGTCTCTTGTCGGGTCAAAGAATAACAAACTGTCATCTACAAAGAACAAATGATTAATAACAGGCCTATTTCGATTGGCTTTTAGACTAATTACTTGACCCGACTCTTGAAGATAGGTCAAAAGAGTTGAGAACGCTTTGGCATAAAGGTTAAATAAGTAGGGAGATAATGGATCTCCTTGATTGAGACCAGCTTGAGGCTTAAACCATTCTATGGTATTCCCATTAACAAGCACGAAATGAGATATAGTAGAAATACATTGTATGATTAAATGAATCTAGGTGTCTAGAAAGTTCATGGCTCGAAGGACTTGCTCCACAAAAGACCATCGAATCTTATTATAGGCTTTTCTAATATCTAACTTAAGAATTACTTTATAACCATGTGGACCACTTCTAGATTTAGTGTGATTAACTGAGTGTAAAAGTTCATGTGCAACAATGATGTTGTCTTGGATATGACACCTTGGAAAAAAAGCGTTCTGATTTTCTGAAATTAGGTGAGAGATAATCAGCTTCAAATGATTAACCAAAGTCTTTGTAATAATCTTATAGAGGGTATTGCAAAGACTAATTGGTCTGAAATCCTCTACTCTGTGAGCTCTTCAGATTTTTGGGATCAAAGTGAAGAAAGTCCTATTAATTTGTTTCAACATCAGGCCTCCATTGAGAAAAGACAAAACAACATCTGAGATAGAATCACCCATGATATGCCAATACTTCTTGAAGATAAAATGAAGAAGCCCTTCTAGACCTAGGGCTTTAAGTTTACCAAGAGCAAAAGCAGGTTTTTTTATTTCGTCTTTAATGAAAGGATAATGGCTTAAGCCTCATTACTGTGAGGTGGAAGCTCATTAAAAAAATTAAAGAAGTAAGTCCTAATAGTTTGCCTTATCTCATCCTCATTATAGGGCCATGAATTTTCATCAACCATAAGAGCCGAAATTATTGTATGAAGTTTCCTTCGCACGGGTATAAACATGGAAAAAATGAGTATTACCATCACCAAGGGCAAGCCATTTAAGTCTGGATTTTTGGGCCCAGAGATACTCTTCATTAATAAGCAAAGCATGATGTTTTTGATGAATAGCAACCAGTTCCGCAAAGTGATCTATGAGGTTGGGTGATGATTGAATATTAGACATCTGGGTTTCCACTTCCTGAATTTGTTTCTAAAGTGGGGGCAATGGTATTTCTACTCCACTGTCTCAAAGAGAGAAATCTTAGAGCACTTAGTAGTTGCTGTAAACATTCTGGAACCTAATACGGGAGAAAGCCAAATAGAACAAATAATATCAACACACATAGGATAACGAGTCCAAAAAACTTCAAAGCGCCTAGGTCTGTTGTAATAATTCCTGATGGGCCAGGTGTCCAATGGAAGAGGTGCATGATCTGACCATTGGATAGATAAGTTTATCAATTGAGTGTTAGGTAATAGATCAAACCAATCTTGGAAACAATATGCTTTGTCCAAAGTTTCATAAACCAAATCTTCATCTTGGCGGAAATTGGACCAGGTATACAATGGCCCATTACAAGGGATCTTAACAAGGTTAAGGCTCACAATAAAATTTAGGAGGAATTCAGCACCTGAGCAAATATGCGCAGTATGACTTAGTTTTTTTTATCTAGAGAGGTAACTTGGTTGAAATCACCAATCATCAACAAAGGTCCAATATATTACAAAATAATGTCCCTGATTCTATTCCATGTAGCTTGTCTTAGATTTACAGAAGGATTGCCATATATAAAACTAAGAAGCCATGGCTGACCACCATTTACAGTGACTTGCAGCATCCATGTGCAACACTAAGCATTGCAATTCTGGGCACCAACCTACCCACAATCCCCATTTCCTTTCTATTGGATTTACAAAGCCAAAAGGGAGGAGCCCTAAAGCTTTGTTTCCATCAAAAAGTGAACTGGGGCTTATAAGTTACTAACAGGTGACATAGATGTCCAATTGGCGTAGGTTCACCTAAACCACAACAATAGTAGCTCATAATCTTCATTCAAATAAGGCGGTTTGATTTGGCTCAAACCACAAAAAGTCTTTCACCAAAGGAGGGTCAGAGGACGCAGACTCGACCCTGACTGAAGTGTGTCATGGAGACCCAGCAATGTCTGTTCCCCGAGTAGTATTGGTGATTGCGCAGGCAGAAAGCAACCCAGGCATCATATCATCAGAAAAAAGGGGAAAATGCAAGACAATAGCAAGACCTTTTAAATGGTGGCTCATCATCAAAAGATGAATCCACTTGCTTCCTCTTTCCTTTCAGGTCATGTGTTAGCCGCTTCCTCTTTTTAATTAGTGAATCTGACTTAGAGAAGACACAGCAAGTCAAATATTTTCTTCAATTGAGAGGACAAAAATCCGAACAAGATGACAACATTCTTCAAGATATCGTTGCTAATTCATTGGGCAGAGAGAAAGTTGTTCAAGGTCAGGAACACATTCAGGACTAGGTGGACCACAGAGGACTCTGACGAGGCAGAGGTAATAGAATCCAGCAGTACCTCTGTGGCGGCTGAATTAACTAAATCCTCTTGTGAGCTTGATTCTGTTGAATATGCACCTTGATTCTGATCCTATTGACCGAAACCCAGATTTAAGTGAAGATCGATCAACCTCCTGAACCTCCCAGGATCTTCATCAGGATCTTCTTTTGACTCTAACATTTTCCTGGGCAGGTTCATTTGGTTGAGGCTGGTTTGGGTTAAGTCCAAGCCATTCAGGGAGGTGATCAATAACTCTTTCTCCAGGATTCACTTGAACTTCCGAATTAACTGGAGCAAGTAGCGCATCCACAATGCGAAAGGTAGCTTCATCATCTGAGGATGACTGATAGTGTAGGGCATTAAAGCTTTTAATGCCCCCAGATTTCGAATGAAATCCCGATGACCTTCAGTTCGTCGAATTGTAGTTGATCTCTCAAATGGGCAGGAAGCTTGCATAGACTGAAAAAAAACAAAACAGGGGGAAAAGTAGTCAACTTGGATGTGGTCGAATTTAGAGACCTGCATCCACCAGAGTTTCTCTTTGAATGCTTCCAAAACCATTGCCAAAGATTTGTTGCAGTGGGATTTGGAGTGGCCGATACAACCACGTACGATGTTTGCAAATTTTAAAAATTCTTTCACACTTGAAGGTGATCCATATAGGATCCGACCATTGATCGTTTCTTTCACACTTGCAGTTTCTGGATTGATATATTGCAATGGCAACCTATGGACTTGTACCTAGATTGAGGCCAATTGGAAGTTATGATCTTCTGCCCTAAGGAATGGCTGGTCTCTTTGAGTTAGAACCAGGGCTCCATCTAAGTTCCAAGGTGATTCGAGTTCAACCTTTAAGAGATCAAACCAGCTGCGGAATCCGATTAAGAACTGAAACTCTATCCTCCATTTGCCAAGAGTAACTGACATAGGAATGAATAAAGTGCGGGGTGAATCTCCTCCTATCAACTACTTGGATGATAGGGGTTCTGGCCAGGAAATCATTTGTTTGGTCCAAAAAATTTGTTCTAGCCGTAATTACAACCCCATGCCTAGGGAAATAAATAATATGGTGGATAGTGAGCCATCTGGGGGGATGAAGCAAAATGACGCCGCTGAGGAATCGTGTAGGCCATCTTGGTATTTATAAAGAGCAACCAGAGGAAGATAACTGGAGCAGAACAGGCCAGGTACCACACCTGCCAACTGTATAGCACCAAAGTAGACCCGAAAAGACTAGCCTTATAATCACTGTATATGAAACAACCCATTCATTCTCGAGGTGAAGACCGAAATGACAGAAAACAAGCTGGGGAACAATCTAAGATGATGAGAGCTAAGTAAATTAGTACTTGTACAGTACAGCTAATCGAAGAAAATAACTAAGGTTTTCCTTGAACTTGCTAATAACCTAAGGGTTAAGGCCATAAAAGGTGCACTTAGAAGTAGACTAGGCCGTACAATGGCCGGAGACCTGGCAAAGCTCCAAGCACCAGGCAAACAGAAGGTAGGACAGGTTAAGGTTTTGGTGGATTTTAATAGCAGAAGAAAAGTTATCTAAAGGTAAAAAGTTAGCTTACTAAGAGTCACCAGGTTGAAATAAGGTTAAGAAGTGATGGATTTAGAGCCAAAAACTAGCATGAATCGAAGGAAGAAAGCTGCGAACTGCAAACAATGGGTAGACGAAGAAGGAGAGTTGGGAGAAACGCGTGTCAAACATGCGTATGCCTCCAAAGAGTTCGAGAAAGCATTTTAAGTCGGGAACATTTTAGTTATTTGAATCCTAAGGGTTAAGGGGAGGAATATTTTATAGATAAAAATAGAACGGAGGCCCCGCTGAAGGGAAATGCGCATGACGAGGAAGTAGTGAATCAGAACAAAGACGGATTGGAAAGGTCGCTCAAACTTGCATGCGCCGGCGTATGTAAACTTTTATATTTTTTGTAACAACTCACGAAACATGATGTTTTGGTTGGAGTGGCTATGTGCTTTCTTTTTATGACAGTAGATTATGAGTTCAAGTCCACAAAATATAAATCATGTCTTTTGTACTGCTTCATTTTTAGCTTTTTCTCTTTTAACTTTTGCTTTTATATCGCTCCATTTGTTTTTAACTTTTTCTTTTTCATTTTCTTTCTTTCCTTTTCATTGTAGTTTTTCTTTATATATTTTTAGGCTTGTTTTCTCTCTCTCCCTCTCTCTCTTTTGTACTTCAAACCTTCCTCCAAGGTTTTTTTTCACCCTGTCAAAATAAAATGAAAAAATAAAAATAAAAATACACTAAAATAATAGTGATGAGATATTGTATCTCATTTTTTATTTTATAGGTTGAAATCCCAACATAACAATGAATGTATAAATTAGTTGTTTATTCGTGTTTAAGTAGTTATTTTGTATTTTTATTAGTAAAAATTTATTCCTTTATTAGTTTTGGCTTGCTCTTTTAGAAAAGCTAAGTTTTTGTCCTTTTACTTCTCATTTGTTATTTTATTAGTAGCGCTTTGCTCTTTTATATGTAGGTGTTTGTTTTTTTTTAGTTCATGTTTGTTCCTTTAAATGAATGGGATGCTTATTCTTTTATTAATAACTCTTCGTTCTTTTATTTGTATTTGTTTGCTTTTTTGTTGGTTCATGTTTTTTTTTAGATTAAACTAGTTATTTTTTTATTAGTAGATATTTTTATTTTTAATAGTAATAATTTGTTCTTTTATCAGTTTTCATTAGTTCTTTTAGAGAAGATAATTATTATTATTTATTTATTTTTATTAGTGTATTTTTTTAGTTCATATTTGTTCTTTTAAATGAAACTGTTGTTTGTTCTTTTATTAGTATTTCTTTGTTCTTTTGTTTGTATGTGTTCATTCTTTTATTAGTTTCTTTTAGATAAATTAGTTGTTTGCTCTTTTATTAATAGCTATTTGTATTTTTATTAGTAACATTTTTTTTTGTTTGTACGTGTTTGTTCTTTTATAAGTTTTATCTTTTTTATTAGTTGTCATTTGTTCTTTTATCATTTATACCTGTTCTTTTAGTAGTTATATTTGTTCTTTTATCGATTTTATCTTTTTCCTTTATCAGCTATTGTTTGTTCTTTTACTAGTTTCACTTGTTTTATTATCAACTTTAATAGATTGTTTGTTTTTTTTGTTCTTTTACTATATTGTATTTGTTCTTTTATGAGTATCTATTAATTTTCTGGGAGGAATTAATTGTTCTTTTATTTATATCAATTTGTTCATTTTGAGGAATTATCTATTCTTTTACCTATAATTTTTTGTTCTTTTATTAGTTAAAAATTTTGAAACAAAAAAAATGAATAAAAATAGATTATTTTTTTAAAAAAATAAGAATAATATAAGTAAGGCAAAATAGAACACCTATATATTAAAAAAATAAATAAACATAGGAAATAAAACTGGAAGCAATATAAAACTGAAAATAATACAAAAAAAAAGAAGAAATTGGGGAAATGAGGAAACGGAAATAAAAAAATTAAAAATGAAAAAAACTTAAAAAAGAAAATAGAAAACAAATAGGCACAAGAGAAACAAGGAAAAAACAAAAGAAAAACTGTGCAAAAACAAAAAGAAATGGGAAAATGAAATAAAAACTAGAGGAGATAAATTGCGGCATTTCCCCAATGGCGATCTGAACCTTTGAGGCTACATCAGCACTCCCAGCACTTAAGCACTGCAGCAATTGCGGCAATTTGTTGCAATTTGGTAGAAATGATTGTCACGGTGGCGTGATTGACTATTCCTAAGAAATGGGGCCAAAATGAATTTTTTTTTAAAATTTTTAGGGTGGCGCATAGCTTAAGCCTGGTGTACGGAAGAGTTACTCTCGGAGGATAGGACGAAATTACGAAGCGGAAAGTGTGCGGCGAATTTGGAGAGTCAGAATTGTTTTTTGTTGGTGGAATGGGGCAAAAGAAAAGGAGCAGCAAAAATAGAAAGAAAAACCAACTTGGTTGCTTCTTTCTTTCTTTGTTTATTTTCAAATTGAATTTAGATATTATTTGTTCATGTCCTCTTCTTCCTTGAAATTATTGATTTTTATTGTTGAATCTAGCATGAGAGGCCAAATATTTATGCTAAGGTTAGAGATGTAGCTTATTTGAATTTTTTTTATTAATTTATTTGGGTTATATTTTAGTCTATTTTCTTTGCAGCACTAAGTATTGTCTATACTTGATTACTATAGATAATTTATCTTAGGTATTTTAATGAAGGGCTAAGAGATAAATCTTGATTCGTAAACTAGGATTATGATAGAGATATATTTATTTATTATAATTTATTAATTTAACAACCTGAACGTAATGAGTTTGAATAATTATAAAGAGATTGAGAGATAATCGTAGATTGATCGAATACATTATAATTGCTCGAGAGAGAATTGTAATACTAGAAATGATTATTAACAACTACAAACTGGTATAAATAATTAATTAGAAGACAATCACCTAGGTTAAAACAAAGTCTTAGTTATCCTATAATCATTTTATCCCCCACTTGTTAATTTTATCATTGATTGAGTTTAATCTTAGTTTGATTTTAGTTAATTTTACTTCCATAAGATCTAAACTCATTTAATTTAGTTTTCCTAAAAAATTAAATGTATATTTGTAGTGGGTTTGATATTTTGGTTTGTCCCAGAAATTAAAATTTTCAATAATTAACATGTGCACTTGTAGGATTAGCTTTATCAATCAGCCACTGCTCTTATAAATCTGTCGTCCCTTGCTTGAATTCAGTCATTGTGTGGATGAAGGTAATGGCTACAAGTTTGAATTCAGCCACCCAATTCATCAACTTATTTTTTTCAACAGAAAAGCTAACAATTATATATATAGGTGTAAATGAGTCGGGTCTTTTTTCGAGTATCACACTCCGAGAAGCTTGAATCTAGACTTATTTGAGTCGAGCTATATCAAGCTAAGACTCGAGCCTGAAAACCAAAACCTTAAGCCCTAAACACACACACACGCACACACAACTCACAGTATGAGATTAGGGGTGTAAATGAGTCGGCCTTTCTCGGGTAGTCAAGCTTGAGCGAGCTTAAGTCGAGACTTATCAGAACAAGCTCTATTAAGCACGAGCCAGAAAATGAGTGTGATTCCTTAAAAGGCTCGAAACTATAAACCCTAAAACCTTAAACTATAAATCCTAAGCCATAAACTTTAAATCATAAACCCTAAACTATTGAGGTTGAGCTTTAGCTAGAGCATGAGAACCGGCCAACTTGATACCTTAAACGGCTTCAGTCTTTAAACCCTATATCCTAATTCACACACACACACACACACACACACACATACACACAAGCACACACAATCAAACACTCATGTGATGAGGTTAAGGGTGTAATTAAACAAGTTGTGTTGGGCCTTTCTCGGGTAACTTAAGCTTGAATTGAGACATTTCAAGTTGAGCTATATCAAGCTTGAGCTTGAAAATTATCCCAATAATTTAAAGGGCCCTGTAAGCTAAATCGTAGAAACTCTAGAAAACCCTAATCCCATATAGCCATTAAAAGTCGACTGAATGGCCAAAATACCAACTTGGGGCTGACTGACCAACGATAAAAAGCTGGTGACCAATAGTTTTAATGGTTATTTCAATCAGTCGATTTAAAAGACATTCGGAATGACAACTAAAAGCTGATTGACAATATTGAAAAAAAAAATTAGTGATGCCTATTAGTGATGCTAGCCATTGCTGAACTAGATATAGTGATGACAAGCTGTCGTTAAATGTGCCACAACTAATTCACTCGCAACTAATAATTCGCTCGCTAGCCTTCATAACAAGAACCGACACTCATTTTCCAGCACCGACCTATTGCCAGTGAGTTAGCTTTAGTAAAGGCTAATCATTTCTAGAGTTAGTGAAATTAAGCGGTCACTAAATTAGCGACAACTAATTGTTACTAAATTAATGACAGCTTGCGTTCATTAATTCCATAGCGATAGCCATCCATTACTAAATTAGTGACGGTTGGTCTTCACTAGTCAATAACCATTATCATGATGATGATGATGATGATGATTATTATTATTATTATTATTATTATTATTATTATTAATCCTACATATATTAACACATCTTGTTCCTACTATTCCAAAAATTATAAAATAGAGGCAGATTATATATATCCACAAATATGAAGTACATCAGCAATGTCATTTAACAATCAGCAATGTCATTTAACAATTAAGTCATACGAAAAAAATCACATATGCATATTTTTGTTTCGTTCCTAAGTTGTTTATTCCCCTGCAAGAGATGTGCAAAGAACCAAGAATAAATTTGAAAGTATAGGAACAGGACGGAATACTTGACTTAGTCTATTGTATGATTAGCCAGAGCAAAAATTCCAATGATAAGCTCTGTAGCATTGCGATAAGTGAGGATCTCAACTTCAAATGGCTCCAAATGCAAATAAAAAAACACACATGCACAAAAAAAAATGATAAGCCCATTAAACAAGAATGCATAACAAAGAATCATAAATTTCAGCCAAGCTTGAGAAGTTTACCACCACAGTATAATGGCATTACAGTATCCATGAAGGAATAAATTCAATATCTACCTCTCACATGCAACTAACATGATCCCTCCACCTGGTTTATTGATCTCTTACAGTTAGTGAAAGGATAACATATCACACAGCCTTGTGGAGTAGGGAGACCAAAAAGTGATGTAGCAATTGCGCCAAAAAAGTATCCTAGGAGAGGCTTCACAAAAAATTGTCCAACATATACAGAAAAAAATAACAGCTGTTTTTTTTTTTTTTTGGTATTCAGAAGAACAGCTGGTCCTATGAATGCCACAACAAAATCCTTCTCACTAGAATTTAAACCTATCGTAAACATAAAAAATCCTAATGCAGGGGCGTACCGGCGAAGCACCTAAAGCGAGATTAAGTAAAAAATAATATTAAGTAAAAAAATACTCCTCTGTCTCAAAATTTTTGCTTCATTTGACATTTTCTTATATTTTGACTTAAGTTTATTCATATTATTGTTTGTTAGAAAAAATTAAAAAATATATTTAAAAACTACCTATCTTGATTTATCATTCATATATAAAGATTTTTCATTTATATGTTAAAATGTTGAAAATAAAAAAACCTTAATTAATTGTAAAAAACGAATAGAGCAAAATTTTTGGGACAGATGAAGTAATAAGTATGTGATTGACCAAACAAATTACTATAAGCATTTAATGGATCCAAAAAATGACTTCTGAAATTTCCCATTGTAACACTACTCTAATCCTAATAAACTATCTTACATGTGCATCAAACTACTACTCAAATGTCTAATATTCTAAAAAGTAGCACCTTTGTTCCACCAAGAAAGCACTGCTAGTACAGTCAACTAACGCCGGACTTGGATAAAAGGGAGACATAAAGATAAAATACAACCACTAGAATCAATATTCATTTTCCTTACATTTGTATTTCTCCCTTTCCTAACAAATGAAACCAAACGAGTCGTCAAAGGCAGAGACTGGTGAGCAAGCAAATGGGATTTCTTAGGTGGCCTGCTAGTGGCTAGCCAGCAAAAGAAGTTTGATTTCAAGCTTTGTTTTAGCAATGACCTACTAGCATAATACATGCCTTCTACTAAATATAGTAGACATTCTCTTCATTACATATATTGGCACTTAAATAACGCTTAAGCATGAGCTGTTTCTGTTTAGTCCTGAGAAAACGGCTCTTAAACAGTATCTCTACTCTAACAATCAGACTGTAGTCTACCTCTCACACTGAACAACATGGAGGCAACAACAAATCCCCATAACGGGCCACTGCAACAGACTAAACCATCAGCACATCAGTTGGCCAATTCCTATAGAGCACTTAACAGGCTAAAGTAGTACGTTTTATTTTGCTCTAGTCTAGACTACTCACTAATGCTATGGAGAAGTAGCAGAATAACATAATAAAGGTTGTGGATGAACCCCCACTGACTGCAAGATATCGTACAATCATATCTAAACTTAAAGAGAAAAGCCATCAAGTTTATTACGCCTAAAAATTTTCTCAGGGGAAAATCAAAGAGAACACCCAATAACCTGCCACTGTTTGAGTGACTATCATAACTCAGGGTAGCAGAGAAAGAGAGAGAGATGCCCAGCACTAAGGAACCCAATTTACTTAGCTGTAAGCGTTAGTTGATTAACTTACTAATGCTTAAAGAATAGGAACCTGAATTTAATTAATTTGCAAACAACTCATGACACAGTTAATCCCAGCAACAATATCGAACAAGACGATGGGCATACCAAGGGATAGAGCATTTCGGGTTTTCTCAAATTGTCCCACCTCCAGCACCGTCGCCGACTTCCAAGCAGGAAACAGCACGCGTTTTCCAGTCCACCGGAGATTGCTGCTACGCCGTTGACGCCGTCGATAAGCACCGGACAGCCACTGAAATCCCCGCGGGGCAGAAAAATTTGGGCCCAAAAGCGTAAAAGATATGGATTGCGGAATTTGGGCAGATCGCGAGGTGGTCGGAGTGTTTAAAAATTTGGAAAACTTATAATCACCACGTGAGGCATTATGCAACATGTCTTTGCCCCTTCTATTTTTAAAAACCTACACTTTGCCTCTATATTTTTTACACTATCTGATAACAATTTCTAAAATCATATTTAAACTATATGATAGTTATATTCTAGTAATCTCAATCTCTCTAATATTTTTTCTATAATTAATAGATATTTTAAATTATCGATTTTTCCTTTCTATAAATATAATTTTTTCTCTATAAATGCATAACAATATCTTTTATAGGTTAGTTGGATGTGAAGAAAATATCAAATGTCTTGAAATTACCGATACATGGTTATCAGATAGTTAATATTAGAGTTTCAGAAGATGTTATTAGACACTACAAAGAAAATAGAGGTAAAGTGTACATTTATTAAAATAGAGGGGGCAAAGTGTAAGTTAAACTAAACCATGGATAAGTTTTTATAATTTTTCCTAAAAGTTTTTTAATAGTGACGGCTTAGGTAGCCGTCGCTTAATTTTCAACCGATGGCCATTTATTGACAGCTAGCCTTCGCTTGTCCAAGGCTAAGTAGCAAGGGCAAGCTTCCGCTACCTCTGGTCATCATTTAGCAATGGCTCGCTATTGTTAAAATACCAATTTTGTTGATTTATTTTTTCATACAAGAATTATGAAGTTTATAATGAACTACTTAAGGCCCTTTCCTACATGCAAATCTATTGAAATTCAAAACACTCTAATTTTTTTTTTCTAATGAAGTTTTTAACATAAAATAAAATTTTATCCTAAATTATAATCAATAATTTTTTTTTATAAACATGCAAACCCATTAATCCATGCATCTCGATAGGAAAAAGAAAGAAAGAATTTGAATTGACCTTTCTCAAAACAAATGAACAAGAAACGGAAGAAAAACTCATCATAATATAGCATTATCTCTTGTTATAAATTAGTGATGGACAACCATTACTAATCTATAGAAAGTTAGCAACAACTAACCGTCACTACCTTTGGCCATAACTTAGCAATGATAAACCATCACAAGGTTTATGAAAGGTTAGCGACGGCAAGCCATTGCTACGTCTAGCCATAACTTAGGGGCATCTAATCGCCGCTAGTTCGTGGATGATTAGTGATGACTTATAGTCATGGCTTCGTCATTAGTCCATGGAAAGTTAGTGACGGCTAACCTTTATTACCCCGGGCCACAAGTTAGCGACAACTATTTGTTATTAACTCATAGCCAATTAGTGACGGTAAACTATCACTAAATGTTGAGGATATGCTAGTGCTTCCTAGCTTTTGCTCTAAAGTGCTTCCGAACTTTTAACAACAATTTATCATCACTGCATAGTAATAATTTTTTTCCGTCGCTAATTTAACTATCATTAAAATATCTTTTTTTAGTTGTGCGCCATTTCAGCGATTGAATTTTAATTACTTTTTTCGGTTGTTGTTTTTCATTTTTTATATAACATAAAGAGAGTGGGAAATTGAATCTTATAATAATTTGTTGGTAACAATAAAAAATTTTAATAACTAGAACAACGTTTTAGTTATTTCATATATTAAATTAATAAACAGAATATATATTAAATACAGCTTTTTATCAAAAGGAAAACAAGGCTTTTTTTCTGTTATTATAGTATATGAAGTACATCATGTAATTGTAAACATTTGTATACTTTTTTGCTAATAACTGAAAGATTAAAAACGGCTAGAAAACGATCAAAACTAATGAAAGAAATCAAAACTAGAAAAGGAGGTTGCCAAGCGCCAAAAACCCCATGCTAGCGCTGCGGTGCATGGCTCTTTTCTCACCGTCACCGACTTCCATCAGTGGCCGGGGCCTTTGCGGCTTGGACCAGAATAAGCTTTGCTTAGAATGAAACCAAAAGGCGCCGACCCATCATGACCACCGTTGTCTTTAAGAGATCTGGACGCTTCAACGTCATAGAAGAAGTTGGCAGAGAGCAAGAGGAAGAAGAAGAAAATACAAATTACGTTAAAAAGAACAATTGAACAGAGCCTCATATTGATATCGTTTTTCACCGTTCAAGCTTATTCAGACTTGAAATATTCGAAAACTATACTTTTGGGAGCAAAACAAGGGAGCCTTATATATAGAAAAGCAGAGTTGGAAAAATAATTTGACCTAATTAAAGCCTGTTGCGTGTTTTGACTTGGACATAGAATTTCGGATTACGAATGTGGTGTGTGTATACACATCTACATGTTATTGTTGAATTCCACATGTCTTTCAAACACGATGATTTTAAAAATTTTGACCTACCCGGCCCGTTTATATTTTTCATTTTTTTAACTGAAAAAACTGGTTGAAATATTGATCTTGGAATAAATTGCACCCTTGCTACTTGAAGTTGAACTATAGATTCATAACAGGCGTATGTGATTCCTCGTCCTGACGCATGCAACATATCTAATGAGTACTAAATTTAAGGACGTAACTGCAATGCCTTTGTTATTCGGGGCTGACATTGCAACCGCAGCTGTAGATTAAGGAGCAAGATGTGCATCGACTTTCTAATCCCTGAAAGTAGAAAGTATAGAAATTAAGCTGGCTTTTTGGAATCAAAGTACTGGTGGTGTGCGATTATTTTGTAATGAAAAGAATTCGAACTTTTGACGATAATATAAAAAGCAGCCGAATTCGATCTTTTCTTTGTGCTCGCTTTCTGTTGTTAGCCGTCGTTTGAGTCGCCGCCGGTGGATAATTATTTACATAGACTAGACTAGAGGGTTTTTTATTGCTCCCTACCTTCCATCAAACCACCCTCAACTGCTTCTCACTTTTTCATTCTCAGCACCCACAATTACACTAATAATAATAATAACAACAACAATAATAATAAAATAGTTTATTTGATTAGAAGGGGCTTATGCGTCTATAGTAGGAAATTAATTCTGATTTTAATTCAAACTATTTTGTAGGAAAACAATCAAGCTTGAGATACAATTACGTATGGGTGATTTAGATTAGTCCGAGCCCATTGACTTCTGATTATCAAAATTTTATAAGGAATAAAACCCGGTTAACAGAGCATAATCTAACAAAACATCAGAATTTTGGAAGTGATAATTCTGCACATTTAAAATTTTGACTAAATCTAGTCATAATTAATGGACTTAGTAGAGACGAATTATTAATTAATTACTTTAGACGAGCATAAATTCGTTGGCACGTGGGCTTATACCAAAATAAGTCCACTCACGTGCCTACAGTCGCAAGACCATAGCAAATTATTTGCATAAAAGGCATTTTCAGCCCTCTAATTCAGATATGACCCACACAATTAGCCTCTAAATATTATTCAGTTCAACTCACCCATCAACTTGAAGAATGGTACATTTTAGTCCTTTTCGCCCCTCCTGCTCATCACATCAGTCTACTTTATTTAATGTTGCTTGCTTGCTATTAGAGCTTGGAAGAACATTGGAGCTTAAGTAGAGGTATATCTATACATGGGTTTGATGCCTCCATGTAAAGGCTAAGCAGAGTTTTAGGACTAGGGTTTGCTAGCACAAGATTTGACTTTAGAGGAGTAGACAACAAGGAGAGGAGTAGAAAACAAGGAGTACATCCTTGAAATTGGAGAGGGAAAGGCTAAAGGGAGAGGATGCAGAGTGGGGATTGGAGAGGTAAAGGTTGGAGAGGAGGGGAAGGAAATGAAGGACAAGGAGGTAGAGTTGTGGATCAGAGGAAAGGAAGGTGTCATAGAGCCTGTGTGTAAAGTTTTGGTCTATAAAATTTCTTTCTCTTGATTATTCACAACATTGGTTTGAAAATATATACAGGGATTAGTTGAGTTGTAGCAAATATGAAACTATATACAAGATCAACTCTAATCCTAGTGGAACACTATTATCTGATAAGTGGTCTACTCTAGCCAGGAGTCCTGGGAGGTGCATGGGTCAAGAGCGAGCATCTTCGTTACCGTTAATAGCCCCTCTCAAGCTGGAGTGTGTAGCCTCAAGACTCTGAGCTTGCTTATAAGGAGATGAAATTGATCAGTGCCCAATGCCTTAGTAAAGATGTCCACTGGTTGTAACTTGGACGGAATGTAGACAGTTTCAATCTGTTCGGATTGGATTTTGTCCCGAAAAAAATGACAATTCATTTCAATGTGTTTAGTCCTCTCATGAAAAACTGGATTTGACGCAATGTGCATGGCTGTTTGATTGTCACAAAATAGTTGGATTGGCTATAAATGAGAGACTATCAAGTCTTCCAGCAGTGCTGGTAACCATACAAGTTCGCTAGTCGTTGATGCCATCAACCTGTATTCCGCCTCGACAAAGGAGCGGCTCACTGTGGATTGTTTCTTTGTTCTCCAAGAAATGGGTGCATCTCCAAGTGAGGTGAAGTATCCGGTAATGGATTTCCTAGTTTGAGAGCAAGCTCCCCAGTCAGCGTCGCAGAAGCCCTTCAGCTGAAGATCGTTGTCACGTGGGAAAAACAGTCCTTGACCTGGTGACATTTTTATGTAACGAAGAACTTGAAATGTTGCATTAAGGTGGTCACTCATTGGATGTTGCCATATGTTGACTGAGGATGTTGACGGCATATGTAATGTCTGGGTGTGTGACAAACAGATACAAGAGTCGACCCATGAGACGCCTATATGGGGACGGATCTAGTAAGAGCTCACTGGTTGATCGATCCAGGTGATGCTACTGCGGCAATGGAACATTACTTGGCTTGGCTGCTGTCAACCCACTGTCTATGAGAATGTCGAGGGCATACTTGCATTGGCTAGCAAAAATTCCTTTGGGACCATGAACAATTTCGATGCGTAGGAACTATTTGAGACGTCCCAAGTCCTTGAGATGAAAGTATGCATGTAGAAACTCCTTCATTTGCTTGCATTGCGTTGTGTCGTCACCTATAATCACCATATCATCGACATACACTAGCACGGCGAGGAAACGTCCATCAGCATGCTTAGTAAACAATGAATTATCAGCCCTAGATTGAATAAAACCATACTATTTGAGAGCCATGGAAAGTTTAGAGAACCATTCCTGTGAAGCCTGCTTGAGCCCATATAGTGACTTCTTCAACATACATACTCTTTTATCCCCTGGTAGGAGGTAGCCTGGTGAAGGTGACACGTAGATCTCTTCATGGAGATCTTCGTGAAGAAAGGCATTGTGCACATCCAGCTGATGCAATTCCCATTATCTTGTGGCGATTATGGCGAGTATACACCTCATAATTTTTATTTTCACAATTGGCACAAAAGTCTCAGTATAATCCAAGCCTTCAACTTGAATGTAGCCCTTGGCCACTAAATGTGCTCTGTGGGGCTCATTTGATCCATCAGATCTCCGTTTGACCTTGTAAACCCATCTACATCCAACAGCCTTCTTTCTTTTTCGTAGTGCACACAATTCCAATGTTTGGTTTGATTCCAGTGTGTCGATTTCTGCTTACATAGCTTGCTGCCAACATGGTTCTTCCTTGGCTATGGAATAAGACGTAGGCTCAGTGTTGGTTAATATCGCTGCAAGAAAAACTTTGTGGTCCTTTGATAAAGCAGTATTTGTGAGGTATATGGATAAAGGATAGAGCGTACCTGAAGAGACCAGATTGGAGTGTTGAGTGGTACCAGGAAGCTTATATACGTAGCCCTTCAAATATTTTGGTATTTGTTTCTGCTTGGTGCTCCTTCTTTGAGTGCCCAGGGACTCAACACCTTGAGCAATTATTTTTCCTTCAGGCTCGGCTATCAATCCTTCTTCATCCTCTTAAATGATCTTGGGTAATTTTGTGACATCATGTGTGGTCGGCTCAACGATGGGCTATCGGTGGCCAAGTAGAGGATCCCGTATCTGGTCTTCATGGTTTTGGTCATGGCCAGAATGTGCCTTCTACAACTTATATGGGAACACATATTCATGGAAGGTGACATCTCGTGATACAAATGTTTTATGCGTCTCCATGTCATAAACACGGTAGTCCTTTTGATTCTATAAAAACACACGTTTGCACTCGGGGCTGGAACTTGTCATTTGGATGTAAAGGATTAACGGTATAACATAGGCATCCAAACGTTCTTAAGTGCTCATATGTCGGGATTCGGTTGAACATGGGCCTCATGTGGCATTTTTCCTTTTATACTGATAGTAGGCAACCTATTGATGAGATAGGTCGCTGTAAGAATGCACTCACCCCAAAACTTGATTGGTAGATTTGCTTGGAACCTCAAGGCTCTAGCCATGTTCAAGATATCTCAGTGTTTCCTCTCTACTACTCTATTTTTTTTGGGGTGTTCTTGCGTAAGTAGTCTGGTTTGACTATCCCTTTTTCTTTATAAAGCCTTCGCATACTTCCTTCAATGAGTTCGGGAGCATTGTCACTTCTTGCTCTTTTAAGCTTGACTCCAAACTAGTTTTCAACTAAAAAGTAAAAACTCTCTATTATATTTACGGCTTCACTCTTATTCTTCATGAGATAGGTCCAAGTTGACCTGGAAAAATCGTCCACAATTGTAAGGAAGTAGTGAGCTCCGCCAGTGGATGGGGTATGATATGGTCCCCAAACATCTATGTGAATTAAATCAAAAGGGACTGAAGTTTTCTCATTACTTGAGGGGACAGGTAAACGAGTTCCCTTTGCAAAGGGACAAATGGTGCACTTCTTACAGGTGTCAAGGAAATCTATGTGTGCCAAATTCCTAATACCAATAATTCTTTTATGGGAGGGGTGCCCCAATCTTTAATGCCAGAGGTTTGCCATGTCTTTATGGACTTTAACTGAATTCACTTTATCGTCGTCTCTGATGAAATAAAGTCCTCCTTCCTGGTTACCCACTCCAATCAGCCTCTTCATGGCATGGCCCTGTAAGGTGCAAAAATTTGGAAAAAAGGTAGCAATGCAGTCATTGTCTTTGGTTAGTTTGCTTATAGAGATCAAATCACAATTGAAGTCGGGTGCATGCAAGGTATCTCTAAGAATGAGATTATTTGAAAGAAAACATGTACCGGACACTTTCACACTCTTATAGGTTCCGTCGGGAAAGCATATGTCTCGACTAGTTATGGCTTTAAAGTTTTGGAGTTGGCTCGTGCTAGAGGTGATGTGGTTGGTGGCTTCGGTGTCTAAAATCCAAGGTTTACGGTTTAGTTTCTTATAAGCGAAATTGACCGCACCTTGTCCTTTGTCCTTACCCAAAAGCTTCAGGAGTTCTTCATATTGCTCAACAGTCAAGTTGACGGATGGTGAAGGAGCTGAGTCTTCGAGCATGCGTTCTTGCTTTTCGGCCCCTTCTCCACATGCGTTGGTGTTTGCCTTGTTCCTTCTTCCTTTTCCCTTTGGCCGTTAGTTCTTTGGGTTGCCTTTTATCTCCCAACAGTCTTCTTTGATATGTCCCAATTTGTTGCAATGTCAGCATCTAGGCATGGGCTGATCATCACGACCTTGTGGTCTACTCAGTTTTGTCTGTGCCACAATGTTTCCAGCCGAGTCTATTTCTGCCTCTTGTGTGATGCTAAGCTGCTTCTTTTCAGCAACCACCATGGCATAGATCCTCTTGAGAGGAGGGAGCGGCTCCATTACCAGTATCTGTGATCGAACAGTCTTAAATTTCTGATCCAATCCCATTAGAAATTAGTGTGCACGCTCTTTTTCCTTTTCCACCATCTAGTCCTTTGCTGCATCACACTTACAATTGGGCACTGTACAATACATGTCGAGTTCATCCTAAAAACCTTTAAGTTTGGTGCAGTACGCTGCTACGCTTACTGATCTTTGATTCGCCAATGCAATGTTCTTCCTCAATTCGTGGGCTCTTGGTTCATTGGAATGTCCAAACCTCTCATCCAAATCATGCCACAAATTCAATAAAGAATCGTGGTATGCTATGGAGTCGTGCAAACCAACCTTCACTGAATTCATTAGCCATGCAAGAACCAGTCCATCGCACTTGTTCCATGCCAGCAACTCTATTGTGTTTCCTTCTGGTTTGAGCAAGCTTCCGTCCATAAAGCCTACTTTGTTTTTGCTTCGTAGGACATTGAGGATGGACCTTTTCCAGCTTGGGTAGTTATTTTCATCGAGCAAAGAAGAAACAAGAAGGGCTGTGGTGTAATCCGCCGATGTGAGGAAGAATGTGAGCTTGGATCTTGGAAAAGGCCAGCGGCAGAGACCATTGAAGAGGGAAAAGAGCTTGTCGACATCTTGCAGGTTTGGATCTATTGCTCTAATACCATGTAAAGTTTTGGTCTGTAAAATTCCCCTCTCTTGATTATTCACAGCATTGCTTTGAAAATATATACAGGGATTAGTTGAGTTACAGCAAATATGAAATTGTATACAAGATCAACTCTAATCCTAGCGGAACACAATTATTTGATAAGTGATCTACTCTAGCCAGGAGTCCTGGGAGGCGCATGGGTCAAGAGCGAGCATCTCCGTTACCGTTAATACTGTGGTACAAAGGATTGGAGTCAGAACTACTCATGGATGAAGATAGGACAGAGAAGGCAGTGCGACCAAAGTTGGTGAGGCAGGAAAGGTCATCACTGGAGGGGAGGAGGGTGGATAAGAAGAGGATGGAACAGCACTGCTTGGATTCTAATTAGCTGTAGCCTTCAATTTGTTAGGCATGATCACATGACCACTTTATAAGAACTAAGTCCAAAAGATGTTATCAATGAAGCATAATCATTGATCGGAACCAATCTAAATCAATCTGTGCAAAACTGAATTACAGGTGTATACTCATATCTATGTTGTTGATATTAAATCAAATTAGACAATGAAGTCTTGTCAATATTGATGACCCATATGTTTTACCATCACAGCGACCTCGACCAACATGTAAGCCTTTGGACACAGTGATGTCATACTTGGAGAAGTAACATCGACTACAGGAGTTGAGCCAGGATTTCAAGTTGAGATGGGCAGGGATGGGATATATAACTTCATTCAAATTACCAAAAAAATATTCTGTTTTTGGTACAGTTAGAAAAAATATGCTAAAATTATATTTATAGCCCCTATGATTAAAAATATTTAAACGTACCAATTATAATTTCCACAGTCATATAATGATTTTAATGTGAAATTCACCAAAAACAATAATAAAATAAAAAAGATAAAGAAATACAAAAATTTAGAAAGTAAGTCACATATGTTGGGCAGTAGAGGTGTCACATATTTTGGGCGATAAGGGTGTGCACGGAACCCAATCAACTTACAAATTGCGTTAAATTGATCCACACCAAACCAATGGTATGTAGTTTTATGCTGTTTCAGTTACAGTCCGGGTTAAGAAATCTTAAAACCGAATATTATATGGTGCGGTTACAGTTTTTAAATTTCGGTAAAAACTGTACCAGTTCAATAGGAGAGGCCTAATCCAATATAAATTAAAATTATACATCTAATTGGCTATTTCTCTCTCCCTTTTGATCTCTAATTCTATCACTTAAAACTCTCCCTTTTAATCTCTAATTCTATCACTTAAAGCAAATTTCTTAAACCCAAAAATTAAAGTCCAATACTTAAAGAAAGGCTCAATCCGCTATTCATCATATTCCCTTCCCCTAATGCCCAGCCCACTAGCCCATTCAAATTCTTTCTTGCTCTCCTAGCTGCAACGATGCATTGCTCCTTATTGCTGTCAGGCTAGAGTCATGAGTCGAGACCACCAACAAACATTCAAACGGGGCAAGGGAGACTAGAGAGTGGAGAGAAACGACCATCATCTGTGCAAAACAACCATCATCGGGATCTAGGTTATTCACCAGGCAGTGGACACTGTTGTACATTTTGGTTTAGATTGCCGCTGCTGGATAGGTAAGAGAAATTTTCTTAATATTTGATTGTGAATGATGTTTTTGGCATCATTGTGAAGGCATTTATGTTTGAAGAAGATGGCATTTATGTTTGAGGAAGAGGCTTTTACTTTAATGGCCCATGGTGACAGAATGTTGTATACAAAGAATTTCTTATATATGTGTTTTGGTGATGAAAAACAGACAATAGGTTTTTTATGTGTTTAGGATTTATGATGATAAATTTGACTTATTTGAGATTTATATTTTTTATGTGTGTTGGTTTTAAGGATTGGATTGTATTTTTATTTTGTTGTCTATGTTATGTTCCTATATTAATTATTTTGATTTAGTATGATAGATTTGTGACATGAAGAAATCGCAACTAAACCACAATCAAACCGTGTTTATGTGATGTAATTTTTTCCGGATTTATATACAAAGTGGTGCTGTTACAATTTATAAATTGTAAAATCATTTACTATGCGGTATAGTTACGGGTTTGGCCCTAAACCATATTAACCCACACCATGAACACCCCTATTGGGCTATAAGTTGTGTGGAGAATAGAGAAATTGTAATTGCAAGTTCTAACTTGCAAAAAATATTGTGGCAGCAGTGGTATTTGTTTCAATTGAGTGAGGTAGTAAGGATTATGTACTAATTGGACGTACAAAAAAATTTATGATCAAACCCACTAGATAAAATTGATAACATACAAGAAAAAAAATAAAAAAAGTAAAAATATAAATTGCTACCTGATGCTTCATGACTTTTTACTGTTACAAGCTATTTTGTTTTTCACTATTTTATTAGATCTTTCTGCCTGGATATTGTACGCCCCAAAAATAAACTATATGACTTTTATATGTAAGCCAATAATGACTGCTTATCTTTTTCTTACATTCTAAGTCAATTCCAATATGGCTTTAGCAAGCCATTTGATTGAAGTGGCAAGAAAAATATCAAAAAACTAATTCAGTTGCAAGCAAAAAACCAAGGTTAATATATTAAGATTAGGTATAAAGTTTACATAAAAAAGTTAAAAATCAATACTCCCCCTATCCAAAAATAAATAAAACACTTTCCTTTTTTGGACTGTCCTAAAAAGGATTAAATGTTTCCTAATTTATTAATTTTTTATGCCCAATTTCTATTTTGCCCTTGTAATATGCTCTTCATCTCTTGCCCTCTCCTCCATACAATCATAGCCACCATCACACATTAAATTGCCTCCATTTTCATCGCCGCCTTAGCCGCAACCGCTTAGCTACCGTCGATTTAAAGATTGACAATTCGAGTGGCATGATTTGATTGTCACCTTAGCCGCCAATGACTCGAAGATCAACGATTCGAGTGGCACTGGAGATTCGAAGATTGGCAATTTGGAGTAAAAAATTCAGAATTGGTGGTGGAGATTGACAATTCGAGTGGCACCGAAGATTCGGAGATTGATGATTTGGGGTTGGTGCATGATTGACAATGGTGCAAAATTGATGCTGGAGATTGACGATTCTACTAGCACTAGAGATTGACGAATTTGATTGACGCTGGGGATTGTTGATGGTGCGAAATCGATGATTCGTAATTGGCACCGGAGATTGATAAGGAGGAAATCGAGTGCCAAAGAACAATGAAATCGATTGGTGTTGGAGAAATTGACCGATGCTGGAGAGAAGGTTCACTTTCTGGGAAGATGGACCAAAGGGCAAAATAGGGGGAAAAAAAGGAAAAAAATATGAAAGCCTTAAAAACTGTGCCTAAAGAAATATTTTACTAAGTAAAATGAGATAGAGGGAATATTTTTTACTTTCTTTACTATTTGTGTTGTTATTTATATTTTTTACTGTTTATAATTCATAAAATACACATTGCATATATATATATATATATATATATAAATATTAAGGGATTAGGGGGCAAGACACCCTTAGCCCCTATCTCTACTCCTGGTTGACTGGTCATGCACTCCTAGACAAAACGCTGACATCTATTAGGGATTTTCCATGAACAAGCGGTGTTAAGGAACATAGAGTCGCGTGATGAGCACGATGGACGAAAAGGAGTAAAAGCATACAATTTTTCCAAGTTGAGGGGGTGAATTGGACCAAATTAATGTATAGGTGCTAACTGTCTGGGTTGTCTGAGTTTAAGGCTGAAAATGCCCTTTGGCCTAAATTATTGGTTAGTCGCACCAAAATAGCTGAATGTACAAGAGAACCAGATAAGTTCTGTTGAAATAAGATCAAAACCAAAATTTCTATCCTTACGCTTGTTGAATGAAAAACGAGTACGATTCAAAGTTAAATGATGTAAATATTAAAATACCTTACTTTCGGGAGAAAAAAAACCTTACATATGGCGTAGTACTTTAGTTTTGCTAACGGAAAATAATATAATTAGAAGTACATAGGACCAATTCAATATATGTACATCTAACTTATTTTTGTTTTCTTTTTATGGCATTAATTTTCAGTTAAATCACTTCACCAATTTCAAATATTACTGTAGCCTCCGTTTCAAAGCTAATAAAGCATAATATATAGGTTTACCCGAACTCAAAGTGGTTAAAGTCTCAGAAGAGATAGAAATGAATAAAAAAAATTAATGCATTCTTTAGGAGGATGTCAAATAACATGTTGTTTTGTCAACGTTTTCTAAAACTATATGAGAGATAAAGATACGGTGAAGTGATGAAATTATTAAATTACATTATATGATGGAGGTGATGTTTTATACGTGGAAGCATTGGCTATTCTATTGTTGGGTTTCGGGAGCCAAACAAGCGCAGTGGAATTTAACCGAAATTCTCTAGAATCCAAGTGAAACGGGGTAAACCGGATGTTTGAAAATTTTCATACCTAATTTTTTGTTGAGATCTTTCACCCAATTGTAGAGTCGAATTACAAAACCTGAACAGTTGACGTGTTCAAGCTCTCTATGGTATCCACACGAGCCTCTTGGGATCACCATACTTTCACCACGTGCCGGCAAATGCATTTCTCTTGCACTCACAGTGCTAACTTGCGTCCTCCAAAGAATTGCAATAGAAGAGTGCGGCTGTCCTTTTGGGATGCTAGGGCAAGAAATTACGAATTTCTCACTAAAAGTTGTATTTATAGTGAGACTCAACTTCTATGCCTAATAGGCTTCAAAGCCCTAATCCAATTAGGCTTTAATTTCGGGCTTAATAATGGCTCAACTCTTTGGCCTATTATTAATACGAAATTATTGTGAAACCATAACCCAAATAATTAGCTCATTCGCTCTAATGATCCAAATAACTTTATATGTGCGACCCAATAGGTTCTTACCACGTTGGCAATGATCATAAATCATATTTATGATCATAAGCAATGAGCGGTGTCTAGCAACACATCATTGCTACCCAAGTGACAAGATTGTCGGTGATTCAACTAAACCTTTATGATCATTACCGATATATGTCATTGCCCCTTTGTCCAAGATATCAAGACTAAGCACGAGACATGGAATGTGTCACTCTTGTATAGCCTAATCTTTGGTTTCTTGATTACCGAGTAGACCAATTTAAACTGATGACATTGATATCGTATATCAACTCATCCGAGTATGGCCATGCATTTTTCTAAGTCTTACTCTATCAAGGGGCTCGAAGATATCACTCCCGTTACATGGGATGGACAAATCTCATTTTGATCATACAAATCCCTTCGCATGATATGTGACATATCCAATAACCTCCTTCAAGTTTACTCAGTTACGAGTAACAAAGGAAAGTATCAAAGTATGTGACTCACATGTAGGGAACCTTGATGACCTTAGGTCAAAGGACTACAATACAATAATCACTATGAGAATCACTTATGACACTCATATAACGATCCATGTAGTGTTCTCATGGTGGGTCGGTCCAGTACACAAGTTCTCCAACTTGTACCCATATGTAGACTACATATCTCATATTAGTCTCCACATATGCTAGTCGTTATGTATTATTGCAACCCGCTCCAAAATAATACTAGACCAAGGACATTTGAGAATATCATTATTCTAGGGTTACAATTATATTTATTATGTTATGCAGAAACAAAACAACAAACATAATTGCTGTATTAATGTCTTAATAAAATATCATGACTCAATGTGTAAAAATACAATCATCTCATAATTGGTTTTTTTTGCACAACACTAACATCTATGGGATTTGAAGTAGGCTTACAGGCAGTTCAATCGGTTTAATTTCCTTAATTTTGAAATCGGACTCGATACACCTAATTTTGAAACTCCAAAGGGGCTTCCCCTTCTATGTTTTATATTGGCGTTTTAATTTATGAGACTAGAACCTTAGCTAATGTCTTTGATTATCGTTTTCTTTTTTTTGCTAGAAGGTCTGCAAATGGAGTAGTGCATTCTCTTCATAGAAAGGGCCTCTGTTCATTATATAGAACATCGTGGGTGTTGTTATTCCCAGTTTGGTTGTCGTTTGTTTTGAACTTGAATAAATATAGAGAAAATTACCTAGACCCCCTCTAAGGTCCGGACAAACCTATATTTGTGCTATCTCTGTTTTAAATACCTATATCTACCCTCTCTAAAGTTAACTTCATTATTTACCATTACCACAGAAAAAAGGAAAATGCCTAACTTTGTCTTCCTAAATTTTATCTATAGAAACTTTACCCTCACCTTCTACATTTAAAGAAAAAAAAACCTATAAATAAAAATGAAATCTAAGAATTGGAACCAAAAAGCTGAAATATCAAACCAGAAGAAAAAAAAAGCACGAATTCAAAGACCTAGGAAGATGGTCTGATGTGTTGATGAAGCAAGACCCAACAAAGATTTAGGCAAACTAGAAATCTTGCAAACATAGAACCCAATAGGTCTCTGTCAAGATCTGAGAAACATGAATAGAAGAGAAGAGCCACCTCTCTTCCAAAACCAAATCTACTACAAACACCCTTGTTGTTGTTCCCAAATCACAAGTTCGATTGATTTTGAATTCACTACCGCCGCCACCGTTGGTGTCATTTACCTAAACACACCCTGTTGTTGTCATTAGAGGAATAGAAATTGTAGAGGAACAAACCCCTAGGTTTGCTTAGTGGTGGAGACAAGCTTTTTTGGCACGCTGATTAAGGGACGATTTCGTACGTGCACCTATGTTTCGGGGCGAGAACTGATAGCAATGGGGGTGAATGAGTACAAATGACACAAGTGTTGACTGGGATTTCCTTAACCTTAGTCTCCTCAAACTTAGGTCTGCGTCCATAAAGCTTGAAATGATTTATACTGGCAGACAAACGGAACATGCTAATTTTGAAAGGCCAAGGCTCAAATACACCCAGCTCATGCTCTACTCTCACATTTTACTATAATTTACAAGTTTATCACCACTCCTTTTTCTCCCAACTCAATTATTGGCTATCATGCCTTTCATCTTTCTCCACTGCATCTCTTTGACTTTTCTTGATTATTCTCCGTAGAAATGTTTGTTTGAATATTTCCATTAGATTTCACTCATATATTTGTCATGTTTTTTTTGTACAACATATAGTTTTTCTAGAAATAAGGAAATGTTATTTGTCTTCTCAATAATTGTTTTCCCATTCACTCACATAATCGTTATGCTTTTTTTTTTGTACAGCCTATATTTTATCAAATATGTTTATATATTTTAACAATAAGTAAGAGAATAATAGAGAAATTATACATATTTTATTTTAAGAGATTACTATACTATCTCATCTAGCAAGAAGCATTGCTCCATTCAGTAAGAACTATTATTTTTATGTTGTTCTATTTAGCAAGAAGTACTGTTTGATTTACATAAATGTGATGTTCAGTAACATGTTATTCATTTCGTAAAAAATATTGCTCACAAATGTGTTGTTCTATGATATGTTGTTCATTTTATAAAATGTATTATTCATAAATAATGTTGTTTCGTTCAATAAAAAATGATGTTCTATTCAGACAATTGTTCTGTTCTATAACATATTGTTCTGTTCAGTAAGAAGTGCTATTCATTTAATAGAATGTATTGTTTGTTGCTTTCATAGAATGTGTTGTTCAAGTGAGGTGTCATTTTTGTAAATAGTATGCTATTTTGTAATATGCTGTCCATTTCATAAGATGAGCTGTTTGTAAATTTTATTATTCTTCTTAATAGAAAGTGTTACTTCGTTAACACAAATATGCTATTTTGTACAATGTTGTTCATATAATAAGATGTGCTGTTCTATTGACTTAAATGTGTTGTTTCATTCACTCAAATATGTTGTTTGGTTTAATAATAATTGTTGTTCTGTTCAGACAAATGTGTTGTTTAGTAATATGTAGTTCATTTCATAGGATGTGCTATTTGTAATAAATGTTGTTCCATTAACTCAAATGTGTTGTTCCATTCACTCAAATGTATTGTTTTGTTTAATAATAATTATTGTCTCATTCAGACAAATGTATTGTTCGTTAATATATTGTTCATTCATAGGATATGCTATTTGTAATAAGTGTTGTTCTTTTCAGTTATATGTATTGTTTCATTCTGTAATAAATGTTATTTTGTTCATACGAATGTACTGTTTTGTACTATATTGTAGATAATCTGACAATAATAACGCGGTTGCAGTTGGAAAACGTCATGGTACAAATTAGTGTTCAGCTTAGAATAATGTGGTATTCTTTCTAAAGGAAAGTGTTGTTCAATATAAAAGTGTTCATTTCATAGGATATATTGTTCAAGATGTAGTGAATGCATTATAATAGCGCATTTACAGTTTGAAAACATCAATGTACAAATTAATATTCAGGTTAGTATAATGCGTTGTTCTTTTTACTTAAATATGTTGTTTGATATAGTTGTGTTTAGGGTGATCACTATTCGGGCCAAACCGAAAAAATCAAAAAATCAAAATATTTTATAAATTCGGTTTGGTTTTTTCGGTATTTCGGTTCGGTTTCGATGAGAACCAAATAAAGGAAATTTCGGTTTCGGTTCAGTTTCGGTTTTGGGAGTCGGTTATTTCGGTAACCGAAATAACCGAATTATACTTATTGGGCTTTAGCCCACTTTTCCAAACCCTTACCTTCGGTTTCGATGAGAACCAAATAAAGGAAATTTCGGTTTCGGTTCGGTTTCGGTTTTGGGAGTCGGTTATTTCGGTAACCGAAATAACCGAATTATACTTATTGGGCTTTAGCCCACTTTTCCAAACCCTTACCCTCTAGGCCCTAGTTACCTTACCTACCCGCCCCAAGCCCCCAGTTACTCACCCTTTTGGGCCTGTACACCCTTGGCCCAACACGCTCAGGCCTAATCTGATTCTCCTCAACCCGTCAGCCGGCCAGCCCAAGATCACCCAATCACCACCCCTCGCATCGCAGCAACCTTGGCCCTCGGCCAGCCCTGAAGTCTCTGTCTTCGCGCAGTGCTCCTCCTCGACTTCAACTGGCGACTGCGCGAGGGCCGATCGCAAATCGCTGGCACAATCGGCCAATCGCAGCCTCTCTCGGCGTCGGCCTCAGCTCTCCTCGTCCCCCGCGTTCTCCCTCTGCTCTGCTCGCTTGCTGTCCTGTCCTGGTCCTCACGAGTCGCGGCGGCAAACCCGCAAATCCTTCTCGGCGTTCTCCTTCTGGGCGACTAGGCGTACTAGTGGCAACGTCGTTCTCCTTCCCAGGCTCCCAGTTCACACAGGCACAGGCGCACAGCAGCCATCAGGTAGTTTCAGCAGGAAATTAGCTAGGATTTTTTTCGGTTAATTCGGTTGGAACCGAACCGAACCAAACCGAAATATTTTGGTTCGGTTCCAATTCGGTTTCTATCACTAATTCAGTTATTTCGGTTCGTTACCACACAAAACCGAAACCAAACAAAACCGACTATTTCGGTTTGGTTCAAACCGAAATAACCAAATGCTCACCCCTAGTTGTGTTCATTTTGTAAGATACGTTATTCAAGATGGGTAGTGTTCATTTCTTTATTTCTGCTATTCAAGATGCGGCGGCAGTTTTATAAATACTGTGAAAGTATGGGTGTAGTACTTAAACCAGATTCATCGTATAGCTATTCATTTTGAAATCATCAAAATACCTGAACTCATCCTTTTTGGTGTCCTACAGTAAGTCTTACCTCATATCTAGATAGAAGCTGCAATTCCTCTTCAATCTACCAATGCTAGCCATCAGTAGTTCATTATTTGGAGCTTTAAGCTCGACAATGTTCAAAGAATTATTTGCAATGGCATTAACATCAGCAGCAATTGTGGCTAATTTGCCATTATTTCCTCTGGCGAAAACACTGCAAAGAATGGCAAATGTGGTGAGTATAAGGAATTGAGATTGAGGTATGAGTTAGATGGATTCTAGGGGTTGGAGATGGAGCCCATGAATGGGGCTGATTGGGATTGACAAGCTATAGGGGGAGATTTCATTTTTTTTGTTCCAATTCCTAGATTTCATTTTTTGTTTATAGGTTTTGTTTTTGTTTATCATGGGAGGGTAAAGTTAGGTGTTTTTCTTTTTCAGTGGAAACAATGAATGATAGAATTAACTTCCAAGAGAGCAAGTGTAAGTATTTGAAATAGGGAGAACATAAGTGCAGGTTTGACTATAGCTGGGGGTTTTGGTAATTTTCCAATTGAGATAGTTCCTTTCTTCCTTAAAAAAATTCAACATTAAATTGAAAATAAATTACAATGAATAAACGGAGAATTTAATTTGTCTGAAGTTTCATGCTCTAATTGACAAACAAAAGAATATATAATTTACAAAAAAAAAAAAAAGAAAAGGAAGCAAACAAATATAAGCTGTAATTTACCTTTTGCCTTATTTTTTACAATAATGAAACCAGAAATTAAACTTAAGCACTGTATTATAATATTCTTTGCATATATGTGAATAAAATCCAGATTTGCTATATATTTGAAAGATAAGATACTGTTTGAAGCATGCCAAAGAAACAATTTCTTACCAATCTTCTCCACTTGCCAGCTTTACATATGGTGATCCTGGAAACAAATGATCTGTTTCTCACCCAACAAGGTTTATTGGTCAACTACAGGATTTAGTCTAACGAGGGAAAAATCAGACAATGTAAAAAGCTTGACCGGCGTTATCATTTATAGTTCACATTTACCTATTACGCCTTGTCATGGACACGATCTACTTGCCTGTGTAGAAGGGATTCAAACATTTTAAAGAATTAAGGATTATAAGTTTGATCAAATTAGGCATTTTATATATATGAACCATCCCAAGAGACAAAGTTCCCTACTTCCAAAATGAACTTTCTAAGAATTGACTGAAATGGCATTTTTAATTCCCTTTCTCTTTCAGCGTACAAGACACCTACTAATCTAGGAAGATCCGCGGAATACGTGCATATGGTTTAGGACTTATACTCGGATGCAAAATTCTAAATATATCTAATTACTTGGAATATTTTCACGTCTAGGAAACAGGCCATTTGAGGCTGTCCTTCACACCTACCCTTCAAATGCCATTCTACAACCAAGACATTTTCAGCAGATCTGGGAAATTCCTGAGTCTGGATGAACCTGTCTATATAGACTGAGGGGTTTCGCGGAGATGGTTGGTGATGAAGGATGGAGCGCCAAGACCAGCAGACGGCGGAAGTCAAGATGATCGGCAGTGCTAGAGAGACGTCGAGCTACTCGGAGCTGAATGATCGGCCTAAGTGCCTCACATGCTCTCACACGTGTTTGACTCGGACGATTAAACCCTCATTCTTTGAATCCTTATAAGTCTTACCCTCGAACTTGTCAAATTGCTAGAGTTAAGCCCAATGTCTACGCCGTTAAGCTTTTTCCGTTAAAGGACTGAGGTGGATGAAAAGCGATGGCAGCAATAGCATGAAAAATGCGCCAGAGTTATAAAAAATACTACCAAAATAATTTTATAAAGAAATAAAATTTGATTGAGAGCGGCACTAAATGCAGCATTAGCCTCTCAATAGGCCTCAACTCTGAGCCCAAAGTTGACCCCCCAACTAGGAGACCTAGGAGCACAATCAAGCAATTTTTGCATGTAGCTAGCTCTGGCTCTCCATCAGCTTGGTAATCTCATCTAACTGATTAGTGGGTGGCTCAGCAATCCAGGAATGGTGCACCATCCCTCTATTGTGTGTATAGTACTCATCATCTTTGGTTTGTTCATTTGGCCTTGTATTAGCTAGTCTCTCTCCTGTAACTCCATGCTACCTGTTGGCCTGAATCAATAATATATTCTGCTTTGCAAAAATGAATAATTTTTTAATGGAAATTATTTAATTGAAAAAATTAAAGGTGGTGCGAGAACTAAAAATAAAATTGTCCTATGCACTCTAAGACTGAGAGTGGCGAGATCATGAGCCAAGGCGGAAGATCCTTAAATGACCCTTGTTTGACGGGTCATCTACCTTATGCCAAGTGTCAACACCAAATTAATGATGGTTTTGGGGATTAAGGTATTTTTCTAAGACTCATTTGACATATTCCTCCTACGGTCAAATATGAGCGCAAATTTACTGAAAATGTTACAAAAGACATTAAAGATATTAAAAATAATAAATTAGAAAAAAACAATACTATGTAAAATGTTTGTTGAATTACCCCAAGTTGGCGAGCAACTAGATTGATGATCGGGTGGCCAGTTTTCTTGCTCATGAGTCTTGGCCCACCGGTCCTCAAAGCTGGGCTACTATACTCGTCCTTTTGTTGAATCTATGATATTTTTTTTATCATTAACATTTGAAATAATTATATAATAGTTAAAATAAACAAATAAGGTGTATTGAAGAAAGTTCATACCATCCTATCCTAGTTCATCTCATCGAGAATGGAGCCCACGTTATGATCGACATGGTTTCCAAAGTGTTAGTCCCCTGCTTTACAGATACACAAACCACTGACCTAGCTTTCACTTTTCTACCTGCTAGTGGTTACACATGCGCTTCCACAAAAGTTGGTCATAGCTATTCGGGATGTGCGGCCTCAACGTAGTAGTTAGTGCCATTCTCAAAAGAGTTTAGGACTTCAGCCACTGCATCTTGTCTCTAATGGTATACTTGGTTCTTTGAGAAACTTGAACAAATTGTGAAGACGGTATGTCGGATGGTAGGAAAGTCTTGCCATGCCACCTATAGCACTCTTGAAATAAATTTGCAATTAGGGCACTAAAGTTTAAAAACTAACAAGTGTGTCATTAAATTAAACAAAAACGAACAAATTAGAGTTAAAAGTTATGATAATCTAACCTCTAGCCATTTCCATGTGGTCTAAACGTCTGTCTGAGGCATGTGCTACTTAGCCCCAGATCTGGTTCCATTGGTTCATCGCGAATTTGATAATTGATGAATTAGAAAGTGAGAATTTTATGAAGAAATTATACAAATGTAAAAACAATCATAAAACATTATAAATACTTGAGTGTGACAATCGCACAATGCTGAACTAGATCTGGTGGCCACTACTGATAGACATCGACTATATAAATAGCTTGGGTCAACAAGGGTTCCTCAGGGGACTGGAAGCTCTCCTCTATGTGCTTGTCATTTGAGGAGGGGAGGGTCAGGTAAGTGGCCTGCTAATCTTGCTGCTTCCCTGATAATTAATTAAGTTCTCGAAGATGATCTTTGAATCAACCTAGCTAGTACATGCATATACGGGCTGCACAAGGGGCCTCATATTGCAATGCCTGATGGCCATCCTGCTGGGAACCTCGATCCAGACAAGAATGACGTGTCCAGAATGTAAGACTATATATGGGGTGTCGCCAAACAGATTTTTCAACAATTAATGTGCTGCGTACATGAGACATCACCTGTGTGCATGGAAGCCGAGCATGGAATACTAGTCGTTTTACAATGATTGCCTATCGGCTTATTATATATGTTATGTGGTAGCTCAGAATTAAGGAGGCGATCCTTGTGTCGAATTAGGAGGAGCATTAATTAGATGTGCCCCTTACAGAATCCAGATGATGGCTGCGTACATATATCCTGAAGTTCAAAAACGTACGGTTTACTGTTGACTGGTCAACATCAAATGGATGGATCGATCTCTTTTTGCAATGATCCATGATTACGACCAATAATTAATTTCACCGCAAGTTTAGTTGAAGTAGCAATTGGCAAATGCCTCCACCTCTTGTAGCCATTTTAGTTATAACTATTCAACATTTCAATTTGTAGAATTCACTTTACAGAATTGCTTCTACTTGTAGCTGGAGTACGTAGTCATATCGTATATAGCATAATTAAATGACTTGCTATAGTGATCTTCGCTCACATATATAAATTGCATAAAGTGAGATTTCCAGCACCTATTCATTCCCTACTACTAGCTTCATTTCTCTGATTGCAAGAAATATTGTTGAAATAAATTAGATGTGAAGAGAGTGTTATAAGTACAGATAGAAAATGATGCACTTTTACATATATATTAATATTGTTCGTATCAATTATTTATCGATTCTTCAATCACGGAAGGAACATAAGAAACAATATCACTTTTCTATCTGTTACATGTGAACATTTGTATATTTTTCAACGATCAAATTATAAACGTAAACCAAACTTACAATAACAATCACACATCAGCTAGCCCCCGAAACCCAGCTAATACTGGAACTGGAACAAAAGTAGACGACCACCGTTAATTAATTCCCAATTGCCGACCACTCTATTGCACGTACGGCAGCTGGTCACCATCACCGGCTTCCCTCAATGGCCAGGACCGCGGTGACTCGGACCGGAATAACCTCTGCCTAAACTAAAACCAAAGGCTGCCGCCGGCGGAGAAGAAGATCCATCATCATCGCCATCTTTAAGGGGTCTAGATGCTTCCCCATTATGTAACAAGTTGGAGAGCAAGAGAAAGAAGATGAAAGTACAGATAGCGTTAACAACTATTGCACAAAGCCTCATAGCTTTACTTGGGGAGGCGATATTGAAATTTGAAATCTTTAAGTTGGCTATACACACACACACACAAACACAAACATACAAGTTAAGTTGGTAGGGCTTAAATAAATTAGAGTTTAGGAAGATGAATGAGAATTTCCGGGGTTGTACTTCCAAATACGTGCGGTTTTTTTTCTAAGAGTTGAATCTGGAATTTGAAGAAATGTGCCCACTGTTTTGACTACTGAGAATTTCAGAGATCATTAGGTAGTGGCCTATTCTCTTCCAAGAAAGGTGTGTCTGGGTGGAAATCTAACCTAAATTTTATCACTTTATATTTGCAAAAACTAGTGTATTTAAACAGTTAAATATTGTACATTGAATTTCATGTTACGAGCTCCAACACAGCTGATCAAGACTAGCATACAATATGAAAAAAATGATAATTAGATATGTGCTTAAAACTTGGTGGGTTATATTTGTAGAAAGTATATAATACACTTGCAAACATTTTCATTATTAGTATAAGAAATTCGCAACCTTCATTAATTAGCTGGAATATATAGTCAATTTTATGGATAATCTTGCATGTTTTTCAAACTTCAATTAACAAAATTAATTAAACACAAAAAGCTTTGCAAGATCTAGTGCATTTTATATTAATTTGTACTTGAATTGAAAATATTGTTTGCCCTTTTGAATCTAGGTTTGGTGGTTCACGTGTGGTTACAAATAGGATCTCTTCTTTGACACGATCGTAAGATAATTGATAAAAAGGTTTCTTGAACAACCATATACATAGAGTACTAAGATGGATTGAGTTACTATGTCTCTGTCCCAAATTTTTTATATTGTGCACTATTGTTGTTCACAATAATTAATATATATTTTTTATTTTTAATATTTTAATGTATAAGTGAAAAATTTGTATATTAGGAATACCAAAATGAAATGATTTGGATCAGACCGGGAGAAACTAAATTACTTGGCCCATGGCCGAATTGACAATAAAGGCCCACGATTACCTATATATGTAGGCTTGGAAACTAAGGTACAGACTCATTAACCACACTGTTTAGCTATATATGGAGGGAGTACTTTACATTTTCCTAGGTTGAATACCACCGTCACTTACTAACTTGAGCATTGAATGAGCCTGCCCGGGAAACCACCTCCGGTAATCCTCCTGACCATGTCTTTTGCCTTTCTGTACAAGTGATCAAAGCTGGCGGGGTGCCCCAACGTGTCTGCTACTCATCGGACCCAAGCAATTAATTTGGCTTTCAATAATAATAGTAGTAATAAATGATACATAGTTTCTATATAATTTTTTAAAATTTTTTAAAAACAATCAAAAAAAAATTGAGTCAAATTTAAATAAAAAAAGTGAAACATTTCAAAAGTATATGAAACCGATGAATTATTTTCTTCGTCGAAATCTTACAGCCTTTGTTGTCCCTTTTTTCCTTTGCTATTAGGTAGTCTAGTTAGACTATGTGTGGTGAGAGACACTTATTTCTTTTCCCTTATTCATTCAAACCTTGACTGCTTTCCTTAAAAAAAAAAAAAAAAATCCTTGACTACTATTTACAGTAGGAAATTTTTTTCCCAATTAGATAACTCTATTTTTATCATTACCCCATTTCTATATTAGCCAAAGTTTGGTCCGTCATTAATTGAGGAAACCATAAATCAATTCAAAATTTAATATTTATTGTAATTGTAATAATTCTAAATTTATATAAATTTGAATTAAAGGATGCCTAAGAACGTAGAGAAAGTATTTTCCTGATCAAGGAATCTTCACTAAAAAGTTGCCAATTAACTTAGTTGGTAAGATGTACTTTATTCGTTCTAAAACTATTGCAATATATTATAGTTTCTACATTTTCAAATCAGTGACGGATCTAAGAAGTTTTTACAATGCCATCCAATAAAGTTATGACTTTGCAAAAAAAAAAAAAACATGCAAATACAAAGAAATGTTTGTTTGATCATTCATAAACTAGAAACAAAGTTTACAACTCACCTCAATGAGACTTCATTTTTTTTTTAAAGTATTTCATCATCTCATAATTTTTAATGCTATTAAATATGTCCTTTTCAATAAATATAATAAAACAATTGTTTAACCACTAATTGCTCATTTTATTCCGCAACTTACTTTTTATCAATTTCATTGCAGAAAAGACTCACCCGACAGTCGCTGCAACAATTGGCAAAATCAATGTTTATTTAAGAAGTAGACATTAAATCATGTGCTTCTTGGTCTCTACCATCTTCTTAGAAAGATCACCTTTTTCTTTTAAACTATTAAACGTATCATCTTGATGTACATCAACAATATAGTTAGGAAGCTGATTCTTAAGTATTACAAGCTCGGTAAAAGAAAATTCACATTGATAGAATTCAATCATCCTCAACAACTTTTTCTAATCAAATGCACCGAATGAATCTATAAGACTTAAATAACTTACACAAATAAGTAACTCAGTCTATTAACCTCATTGAAACAACTATCACATTCAAAGCATTGCATATCTAACACTTCCTTAAATAAATCAACCTAACAATTGTGTGAATTTGTTAATCCAGATGTTTTACGTCGTCTTGCTCAAACATCTGTCTCACCCATATTTGGTACATTGATACTAAACTTTTCACAAAAAGTATAAACATCAACAAGAATATATTCTCAGCCTTTATTTCTGATTTTTAGCATTCTCTCGTTCGCCACATTAGCTAATGTCTTGACATTTACAATATCTTGATCTTTCTTTTATAATATCAAATTTAATTCGTCTATGGTTGCCAATATTGTCAACATTAGATGCAAGATAAAAATAAAATCAAAAGACTCGATTAGCTCTATTAACTGATGTGCTTCTGCTCGTTGATCTTAGCATGTTGCATCATTTTCTCTGTCTTTAAGAACATCAATAACAAAAGCAAATAATGTGAGAACACTTACAAGTGGTCCACAATAAAATCCCCAACGAGTATCACCTTGTCATTTAATACTCATTTCTTGATTTAGTCTCCTTACCACTTTCAAGTTCATCATGAGTTAAGGATTCAATAACTTTTTCTGCTTCCTTTTCTCTCGATTTATCTCATCATTTACATGATACTCCAATCACATTCAACAAACAAGCAACCAAGTCATAAAAGTTATTAACATCAAAATAATGCTTTGCAACAAAAAATAAGTTGTTAATTGTAATTAATGGGCAAAACAATGAATGTAATATACAAATTTAGTGTCTCTTATAATTAAGGTTTTCAAATCATTTTACTCTCCTCTCATATTACTTGCTTTATCATACCCTTGCCCATGAATCCTTGTTGAACTTAATTCATATTCTGAAAGCAAAGAATTAAGTGCTAATTTAAGTAACACTGCTACAGTATTTGAGACATGTACAGTACCTATGAGTCGCTTCATGGCAAATTTTTTCTATCAACATAACTCAAAGCAACAGTCATTTGTTCTTTAGCTGATATATCACGTGATTCATTAACCATAATTCAAAAAAAATTATCATTAAGATCTTTAATAATTGTATGTGTAATTTTTACTGCACTAGCACATACAATTTCTTTTTAAATTGAAGAAGCAGTCAATTGGTGATTCCCGTGAGCATGTGTAACACAACACTACTTACCTTGTCACTTCATTATGCATAAAAAAGTAGAAGTTCCAAAAAATTTCCTCTATTTCTTGAAAACTCATATTCATAATTACCACGAAAAGATAACCCTTGTCTCAATAAAAATCTTATATAATCAACAAAAGCATTAAAATGAGTTTTGTACTCTTTTTTGGCTTGGTTTGTTTGCCTATCAAAGACAAATTGGATGGATTAAGTTTGTTTCCGTTGAATTTTAACACTTCTCAACAATTATATTATGTGCACTACCACACATCCTAACATGAACTTCTAATTAATCCATCTTGTTTCATGTATTAAACCCTCCGCTAAAAAAAGCATCTAACCCAACTTGACTTCTAATTTTAGATTTAAACAAATAACAGCATAGGCAGAATATAACATCTTTTTTTATACTATATTATAGTCAATATGGATCCTTGTCAAACAAAAGAGAATTGAATTTAGGTATCATTCCACCAATGTCCATTTTTAGAAAATCATGAGCATGAGATTAACAATGGTCTCTTAGAAGATAAGTCCTTCTAATTTTATCTCATTCATCAAGATGATAGCTTTCAATATTGGGTTTCTCTATAGGATCAACCAAAAAAGTATTCAAATTGACCTTCCTGTGCTCCAAGGACTTTCATTATGAACAAAAATTAGAACTAGAACCATGTGTCTTTGATAATTGATTTATAGGTCCTGAAGTAAATTGTGTTCATTGCGATACCTGACTTCGATTAAATTATTTAAAATACCTCTCCATAAACCTATTATATACAGTTAAATTCATATTAAGTTTAGCAAAATAGTTCAACAAAAAAAGAAATAACTAAAGAATAAATATGCTCTATGAATAAAAAAACTGATAAAATATTTTAATACCTCAAGTTTACTTGGACTGGGAATGAGACAAGGCAGAGCCGAAGGTTCGGAGTACAAGACGATACAATCACTAGTTTAGGGAGGTAAAAAGTTGGGATGGACAAGGGAGACTAGGAGAGGGACAAAGGAGAGAGGGATGAAATTAAAAAAAAGAACCGGGAAAGGACAAGGGGGAAGGATAGAGGGAATGGTCGGATGGGGACAAAAAACTGGGAGAAGAGAAGGGAGAGGGATGGGACGAAAAATTATAGTGAGAGCTTGGAGAGGTTTAGCATTGGTTAGGTAAAATAAGGAAGACTTTTTTTTTATAATTTATATGTTTAAAATTTGGTAGCAATAAATTATATATTTTTTATTTTTTTAATTTAATTATATTTTTATATATAAAATCTCTATTTAAATTATTTTATAATATTAGTAAGTTTCCCTTAAATTTTTGTTGATTGTAAGACTAGTGGGGTCATCTTACAAATCTTATGGTATCCTACTAAATTACATCCATCATGTAATAAAGATACTTAAAATTACACCGAGTCTAGTGACCCTACTGCTCATAACATAGATCCATCCATGTTTCAAAATTTTATGATATTTTCATATTTAGTAAATTACAATATAATATTTCCTTTCTAACTATTATTTCAATATTCACCTTTTTCAATTTTTTGGATTTACGAGTAAAAAAAGTACTGCATTTTATGCTGTTAAGCCAATCTCATGAAGTCAATTATGAAAATTCATGAAGGTGAAGAAATTAAAGATTCAAGGAGAGTAATCTCCTGTTGCATAGCCTTATGTTGCAAGAAATAATACTAAACATACAATAGCGCTTACAACAGCCCTATGTGAAAGTGCTTTTTTTTCTTGTTATCATGGAATTCATTGCACAGCCCAAAGAACCGATCAGCAAATCACAATCGGCTTCTGAACAAGTTACAAGAGGAGGAAAATTAGGTTCATAATATAACAAATATGGTTCTCCTCCGCCAAGCCGAATCTTGATAATTCATGAGCTAATGTATTTGCGTCTCTTCCTACATGAAGTACCTGCCATGCCAAAAAACTCTTGAAGCTTTTTCGGATGGAAGCAATACATGCAAAGGCTTCTGAGAGGCCATCCGTGGAGGATAGTATTGCTTGCACCACCTGGCTAGCGTCCACCTCCAATATAAGCTTTCAGAATCAGCCTGCGCTGCCAAACACTCTGCATAGAAAGGATTTTGCTAGGCTCACCCTGATGGTCACCAAGAACCGCCCCAAGGCCAACCTGTCCGTATCTACCAACTGAATCATCAATGCGAACCTTGATCATACCTTCATATGGCAGGCACCATTGATTTCTGAGCTTGCCTGGAAGAGTTATAGAAGATTGGATCTCCACCTTGTTCAACTCTAGCGACATCTTCCAGGTCAAAGTTTCTGGTGATAATCTCGACTTCACAAAGATAATCCAATTCCGGTTACTTATGCCCGAGGCCATCACTGCAAATTTTACCCACTCAAAATCACCTTTAGACTCCTCTAGATCCGGCCGCCAACCAAGCCCTCATCGTTGTACCCCTGCCCTCTGCTACAAAGAACAGACACTGGTCATTCCACACCTGTCGTGCTGCTTGACAGTCCTGAAGAATGCAGCAATGATTTCGAGTATGCTAAACACACCGAGCAGGTAGTGTCCTCCAGGGCCTTTCATCATGTAAGATTGACTCTTGACAGAACATTATGAGCCACCCTCAAAAAATAATTTTTATACTTATTCGGAGCCGGGATAGACCAAATCCTCTTCCAAATCTCGCTCTCCAAAGTAGAGACTAAGTTGGAGCTTCCATAATGTTCATATATGCATGGTAGCTACTACTAATAGAATAAACACCATTAAAATTATAATGCCAAATCAAACAATCATGACCTTGAGATTTTTAAGCGGGATTTCAATATCATATGCATATTTGACTCCCAAAACATCTGGCGAAGTAGTCCAACATTCCAATGGTGACATTGGAAATCAATGAAATTACTCACCGGTGAGATATCTGGCCCCTGGGTCTGTGTTGCCACCTAAAATGTAGCGGCTAAAGGGATGCACGGGTCAAGCTATGCACCGAATTGAGATCTATCTCCCACCGCCCATGGGATCCCAAGTTTCAATAGGGATCTGCCATGCAGCTACCTTTACCATATGAAAGAAGAATTCTGCTTGTCTTGTGCTACAAGGAAGCTTGAGTTCTCATAATATTTGGACTTAAGGATTCCCAAAACTAATGATGAATCCGTGTTGATCTGATGTTAAAAGATTTGATCTGTTTTGTGTGTATAAATTGTAAACACAGTAAGTGAAAGTACACAGAATACACAATTCTTCTCACACGTTCACCAGATCATGTGGATGAAAATCTCCTATGTGGACTTCAACTGCAGTTAGCAATGCAGATGGCCACCTGGAGTTGTAGACTGGCTGGAATTCTGAAAGAAGCCTCTGCAAAAGTCAACAGCAAGTTTGTAAACAAGATACAAGTTCCATACGGTTCATAGGGAGTTTTGTGAAGCTCACCATATGAAAAAGGTTGATTACTTCACTTTTAGCAGTGTCTCTGAGGAATCCTGCAAAGTTGATTTTGGGTGGGGAGAACCAACTTGGGTGTGTCCAGGGGAGATAGATTCGCCATGGTTGACCAACCATGAGGGAGCAAGAAATGCCTGTGCTGGAGAGGGATCCTGAGCTTCTTGAGTACGCTTCTGTTGACCCTTGTCCTTCAAGAGTTTGCAAAACAGGCTATCATTCTCGTCTGGCTGTTGCCAATGCAATGCTCTTGCAAGGCATGTAATACAAAACAGAGATTTAGATCAAGTATTTTCAGTAACAACGAGATGAAATTAGTGTTCAGCAAGTCAGAGGCTGAGAAATTTCCACAAATTTGGCTTCTCTTCACAAATCAGTTGTTGAAACAGTTAGATAAGTTTACAGGATGAATTTATTGATCTCACATCTGACTTGCTTTTCCTACCTGCTTGAAATTCTCCATTTCTCACAGCAATTAAAAAAGTTCTAAATTTTCTACTTCACATCATAGAATGTTACTTGTGACAATTTCAAATTTTTGAAACATATAAACATAAAATATTTTTTTTCAATATAGTTATTTAATATGCTTTAATAGATGCATGAAACCTTATTTCTATGATTTGGGGCAACTCTTTTGTTAAAATAGAAAACATCTTTTGATAGTTCTCCTAACTCTCCAGAAAACTACAAGACGGAAATCAAATTTTTATATCCAGAATACTACAAGAGTCAAGGGGTACATGAGAGATTTTGTTACCTGCTTACAGCTAACCCACCCACAAGCTACTTAAAGGGAAAAAATCCCCAAGTATAAGCCACGATTCCAACATTGACTAGTCACGTGATATGGTGGTTATCAAACTAATGAGACAACAACCTCATTGGCAGTTCTTCAACATATAACATACCAAGTTCTTAGAATGCATTTATCGGAGACATTTTGGAAAAAGATGAGTTTCTATGACAAAATGGGTCCTTACCTTATCAAAGATTTCATATTTGCAAAAAGCATTTGCAACTTTTTCTTGTACAGGCTTCTCTTCCAGCTGAGATAATGCAAAAATGTTCCCCATCTTCTGATCAGCTTCATGAATCTCTCACCAGCAAGTGTTCAAATGATTCACATGAACATCACCTTGATTTACAGGAGAACTTATCAGTGGCATCAAACTATCTTTTTTCACCAAAATGAAAAATCATGAAATAGGCAATAAAAAAATATCCAATTTTTGGTATTATAATACATGGAATCAAAAGTAAATACAAAGTAAGGGACGATATCTAATAGTAATATGTGCTCGCAAATACCAAACTCGCAGGCCAAAGTAGGCACTTCACGAACAAAACTATTCATTGTGCTCATAATCTGCCTAATGAGGACAGGGATAAATATGAGCTTGCAGTTCCACTGGCATAAAAGAGCTACTAATCCGGTGATAAACACAAGTTCCCACCATATATTTCCTCAACTGATGCCTGAGACATGAAAGCGAGAGAATTGAAAAATTAGTCACCACGTCAGCAGTAATAAAATATAGAGGCCTAACTTCAAGTGGATTATTTGTAACTTCTGAATATAATAGATGCCCATTAGTGGAGATGCAGCAATCATATGTTCAGACAAGTATTAGCTCAAAATAATCATCCTGATACTGAACCTCAACCTCAAATATATCAATGTTGGTACTGTGGAATCCAATAGTTGTTTTTTATCGGTCAACATATAAAATGTATATAAAAATAGAAGTATAGCTCTAAGGTAGATATATGTCTGGAACAGTACATCTGAGGATCCCAAACTGAAGTTACATGAGCTGCCCTTTCTAATACAGCTCTTTAGTTAGGGAGCTGAAGCTCAAAATCTGGCATCACTGTACATGTTCGACAAGTTTAACAAAACAATAAAATGAACGTAAATACTAAATCAATATTTCATCATAAGATTGATATTATGAAATCAAAATATGTGACAATGCAACATGAAGAGAGCAGTATTTTACATAGGGAGGACTAACCCTCTACCAAAGAAGAAAATGGAAATAGATAAGACTCCATGTAGTCCATTTTCTTCAACTCTACTTTCCCCATTGGCCATCCATATGCTCCATGACACACACAGACACAACTAATATTTTCTTTCAGAAAAAAAAAAAAGAAAAGAAAAGAAAAGAAAGGAAAAGAAGAAAGAAGGGAAAAAAGAGACAAATGTTGAAAGTAATAACCTGAAGATAGGGGAGAGCCGCATTGTACACTTCTGAATAAAATTCTGACATGTTCATTAATCTGCAGAAATATTTGAATACTAATCATCATGTTTTTGAACTAATGATACACAGGGATTGACATAAAAATTTTGAAAAAAATATATAGAGATGAGCTTGCGTGTAAATAATTTCAGACAATTCAAGGTGAAAAGGATGAAAGATTCTTCTCTAAAAAAAAAAAAACACGATTGATCTGTAAACAACTGCTCATGGAAAAAAAGAACTTCAAGAAAAATAGTGATTAACCACCCTGCATATTCATGCACCAAAGCAGACACTTTTTTTGTTTGAGTCTTCTCTTAGCCTTTTGCTTCTAGAATGGATTTGTCTGGCCTAGAGACTGTAGATTTCATGTAAAAGAAAGTTGAAGGTTTTAGAAGGGAAAAAGGGTATGATTTGGGGTACTGTTTAAATTTTCGCACCTGGTTATTGTTAAAGGTTACAGCTGGGGATTATTTTTTTCAAAAAAATCCATTGCAGGTTTTGCATCAAATAATAATACGACTTCTAACAGTTAATTGACAACACTAACACTTACTGCCATCTGGCTTAGTTGTGAGTAAGATGAGGAATTAGGATGAGGATGACAAAAAATATATCGCAAGCACAGATAGCAACAGACAGGACAACTTCAAAGCAGCAACAAACAGATCAGGTTGAGAAAAATAAAGCACATGCCTTAATCTGAGGGTAAGACATCAGATTTAACCGTCAAAGCATGTTCATGATGGGTGCCATTTATTATTTCGAATCTTTGACACAAACAAAACTTGAACCAAATAAGTTGTTTTAAAACATACAAAGTTACTACCTTTCCATACTAAACGTACCTTCTCAGAAGACGGAAGCATATGTAGATTTCTTCAATATCTGCTTCAACTTTCATTTTTATATACTGTTTGAGAAGCTCAACTACACTGTCAATAGCGTCATGCCAACCATCAAACTTCACATCCTGAGAGTGCAAAGTTGCGCTAATAGTGCATTGCAACACCGAAGACAGGCTTAGTCCTGGCCGTGCTTTGTCGTACATATCAGAAAGGATGTTTAGTATGGAAAAATTGCTGGTTTTAAACTTAAGAACCCAAGATGGAGGATCTCCAACCCAGAGATCATTGTTTGGAAGAGAGTTCACAGTAATTAGCTGATTTCCAGTAGTAACATCTACTGGTTGAGCCAAGTTTTCTACAACAGGGATAGTTGGGACATTTGAAGATATTTGCCTCCTGTGGGGTGGAATCAACTCAAGTACGTCAATTCTCAATTCCTCAGGCAATTGCTCTAGGACAGACACATCCACTTGACTTAGAGATGAAGGCATCAAATCCCTGATAGGCACCTCAGCAACATCATTGCAACCTGCACCAGAGACAGGCACCATCTGCCCTTCCCCAGGCGCACATTGTTCTTCCTGCTGAAACACAAGGAGTATTATAAACAATCTAACAGTCAAATATCTTATCCATGAAGAAGACTGACCTAGAGACTAGGTTATATACTGTCATTATCTGAAAGGACTGATAATTGAGAGATTCAATCTAGCATTTCACGACTCTAAAACAACCAAAAATCTAGCATGTTACTATCACCTAAAATACAAAACATTATGCTTTGCCTTTCATATGGAACCTTATGCCTAACCTATCATCTTACCCTCTGTGATCCAATACTTAACTAAGCTGTATCCACTCTTCAACGACTAACACATTTACATCAAAAAGGAAAACAAACAAATACCTTAAAATCTATTGTCACTTTGTTCAATGGAACAGAATCAATATTGCAAGGTCTGCCTGCAGAGCTCATGGTACCTTAAGACACAAAAACAAGAACTGTAACACACTATCGTATATATACAAAATACGGAAAAGAAAACACCCAGGAAAGGTCATCTCTACCTGGTTTTGATATATTTCCACCCTGTGCCCTGCTAGCAATCAAATGAACAAGCTTCCCACTGTACATTTCATTTACTTCAGCTAGGAGATCAGGCGGAAGAGTCTCTACTACTCCCATATCAAGTTGCTCCAATGGAGGCAGGACAATAGTGTGGCTTGAACCATGGTTAGCATCAGCTGGAATCTTCATCGTGTCCCCTGAAGCCCCACCAGGATCAGAGAATACCTGATTTGAGGTTTGACCAATAGTAAATCCCGCAGCACCTGCAATGATGAACAGCTAAGTTCAGTTTCAGTTAACATTTAGGACATTTTTGGTGCAAGCCTGCAAAGATTTTAAAAATTTTAAACAATAATAAGATTCATGAAATGTAAGAGTTATGAAATTCACTTCTCCACTTAGTAAGTAGAAAAATGTTTCCCTAAGCATTATGAAGGAAACATCCCTTTTGGAAAGTGAGGTCACTGAAAAATATTTGGCTGATTAAAGCAAAGTATTTGCAATTTCAGTATTCTAAACATTTTGGGAACTTAAAATACCCAACAGAACGCACCCTTGAGGTCATAGATAACTGTGAAGAAACATGAAGCAAGTATAGTAGTTCTCATGCAAAACTGCGTGAGTCACTTGCCTTTCACCCATTAAGAAAAACATTAACACTTTCTTTCTGCAAACGTAAATCAAAATATTCGGATGAAAAAGGAAATCTAACTATCAACTTCAAGAATGTGTCCACAAACAAGTCGGCACACTGCTATCATTTTCCAAACATTTCCCTTCTGAAAACATTATCTTTGACAGAAGATAAGCGTGAGAATGAGATCATGTTCTCAACAACAATTCTCTCAATTTATGATGCCTTAGTTACAACCTGCTCATAGGATCTTTGAAATAGGCATGGCACCATGGACTTATACATTTTTCATGCACCAAATCGAATCATATGGTAATGACAGTGTCCAACAATTTATGAAACTGCTGACATGTAACTCAATGAAATGATATTGGAGCGAAATGGATCTGCATGAGTGTAAATTACAGACTGGGCTTCATAGATCAAATAATAGATTGACTTATAACATCATAATAAAATGCAATAGAGAGATTCAGCTACATTTGTTTTGTTGAGATCCTGAGGAGAGTTGATCGCTCTACTTTCACAATTTCCAACTCTACTCTTCAAACAAGGATGCTAACCTGTGCTTGACCCATTTTTTGTTACATCAGTGATACTGCATGGTCCTTCACTATTTAGAGTAGACATCAGCCAAGACTTCAAGGATCTTTGGAGCCCTACAAAATGAAGTCAAGAACTAAATCTTATTTTTTCTTTGGTACATAAATCAATGCCAAAAAGGATAGGAAGTAAATAAAACCTTGGGCTTCACAATCCAAAGAACAGAACAACTACTACCAACTTAACCACCAGGCTAAAATTGACCTTGTAAGAGCCAAGGCCAATTCTAGAAGTTGGTTCGTACTATACAAATTTGATCAGCCACAACAAATAAAATTAAGAGAATAAAAAAGAGAAGATGCAGTAAACATCAATATTAGCAAAAGTAAGCCAATATATACCCTTCCCACAAGCATCTGAACTCTCAAGCTTGGAGACTTGGAAGCCAACACCACGAACATCTCTAACATCTATCAAAAAGAATGAGAAACATTCCACATACATTAACTCAAAGCAAAAGGAATAAGGATAAAACATATGTCTAATTCGTTGGGTGAAGAGCTTGTTCCTACTTTGGTATAAGAAACAAATTTCTCCTCAACTTTACAGAAGCAAAACTTCAAAATAGAAAGTGGTGCCTTATTCAGCGATTTAGTGTGAGTATTTTTAGGAGCAGCAGGGGGGGGTAAAAAAAAAAAAAGAGGCCAAAACCAAAATACACACACACACACACGCACACAAACAAAAAAAAAAACACCACTATAATTATGATAGGATGAAGTTGGTTAGAACAATAAATTGGGGGCGGCCTTGAATTGAAGTGCTGCCATATAGCATGGACCAACTAATCTGTTGTAGATGCTGATTCCACACAAAGGGATTATAACTTCTAAAAAAAGCAAGAACATTGGACAAAGGATTTGGAATGATAACATACAAATTTCCTAGAAGGTAAACTTACCCAAATGGAAATTCCCATAGAGCTGCTTAGCAATTCTTTGAAGCACCTCGACCTCATCAGTAGCAACTGGAACCTAATTGTGATGTTAAGATTGTTATTCCTGAATGCTACAATTCAGGAAATCTGCATGCATGTAATAACCCTAAAACCTATAGCTGCGAGAATTTACATGCATGCACATGGCTACAATATTGATAGTGCGAAATTCCAATCACATATGCATAGCCATTACCGTTACAGAATGGCTAAGGTTTTCACAGTCTCCACATCCCATAAACTTCACAGGTTCTCCAGCATCTTTACTTCTCTTTTTTATCTAGATAGAGTATCACAAAAGAAGTTTTAAGTCCGATCCCTTTTTTGCCCAAAAGGTAATTCAACTCTACCCGCAACTCATCATTCCATATTCTTCAACTATTTAGTAAAAAGACCTTAAGCGTGAACGTCCTCCCTTGCACTCCACAACCCTGTAATCGCAAAGAAACCTCCTTACAGAGATCGATGAGAAAACATTGAGCCTGCAACAGATAATGTGCAACACTGTGACGATCAAATAAATATAGGAGATTAACAAAATTTTGCATATTAGAGCACTAACATCTTCTGAGTTTCTGAATCTAACACCCCAATTCACTTCTGCCCCTATAGACTTGCTTTCCTGCAAAATTTATATCTAGCAGGTAAATGCAAGACGTATACATAATCAGAGGAAGAATAAACTAAAGAGAATTCTCCATTGATACTTTTGACTCTTGCTTTCATTTTCACTCATCCGCCAACAGAAATGGATGGAGGCATTCACAAAGCCAAAGATTCATTATATATTCTAATAACAAGAGGCAAACCTAGACCTAGACTTGTTTGCAGAGAAGTAGTTAACACTTAACAGCTTGTAGAGGTACTTGCTGCCTACCAAGCAAAACGAAGACACGAGATTCAAATCAATGACCCCCACTAGCTGGAACTAAGGTTCAGCTTCTTGATCAATTGATTGAACAAAAACTACGTTTGCAGTTATTCTAAAAAAGTTTATTTGTCGCTTAAAAACGCTTCTTTACAGGGAACCTATATATGTATGTTTGAAGGGAAGAATGATAGTGAAGCCATGAAGGCAGTAAATAATGTGCTTCATAAATAGGTAATAGGCAAACATGGCACAGGCATCTTTTGTATCATACAGTAAAAAAAAAAAAAAACAGAAAGGCCAATGTTTATCTAACATATCTCATAAGTGATAACAGAAACTGTAAGTGATTGTGCAACAAGAAATAATACAGGTACTTCTCCCAACTACTTCTATCTCTTAACTTAGGATTCACAGATACGAACAGCATTAAATACATGCAAATAATGGTAAGTATTACAAAAACCATTTGAAGTATAAGCAATAGCTTGAGAAATAGCAGTTTATATAGCTAATTAGTCTGCACAAGAAAGTCATAATCGTTGCAGACCTGAATCATCCCAACCAGGCGATTATCGATTCCTCTGCTATAGTTCCAAAGCATCTCACCAGTTTTAGTCCCAAAGTCCCTCTGCAGGGCGTCCTACAAACATTCAAAAGAAGGGGGGGAAAAACAAAAGGCAAAATTTACATATTTACATAAACATGGCATGTAATTTTCCAAGGAAAAGCCTTTTCGCAATTTCTAATTACCAGTCAGTGGAACTGCCTAGGTTACTGCAAGGAAAAGTTAACAACCAGGTGGATTCTAACATTGAACACAAGACAAGGTGACAGAAAAAGAATCCAATGATAACTTCAATGTACGAATTTCTTTTAATGTCTTTTGATAGCAATCAATATAATATAGTTGTTGCTTTTTCACATACTTTTATTTTGATAACTAGTTGTTTTTTGTCTTGACCTATAAACATCAACTGATACCAGTGCTTGTTCTTATCTTTTTTTTTTTTTTTGTTGGTAAAGAAATGACTACAATTCTCAGTAATCATTGACAAAGGAAAAAAAATGGAGACCAAATAAGGCAAGAAGACACCCTGTCTAGTATTAAGATTAACATGTACAGAACATGCTCAGGCCACAAGCTTCTGTTATTTGCTACTTTAAGCCTAGAAAATATGAGTAACATTTTTCCCTCAATAGCCATCATTCTCCCTGAAGGGTGTTTAAGTGTTTATTCCACAACAGAAGATGTGCATACAACACAATCGTATTATACATATAACGAATTTGCCACAATAATCTCAGTTTAAATTAACTGTTTATCCAACATTACAAGCACAACAGGGGAAAGACGTGATTGAGGAAAATGCATTGCAAATCCACATAGGAGTGAGATGGTGACATGAAGATCTAGATACTTGAAACATAGATAAGGGTACAATAACATTTAAATGAAACATAGAAAACCTTAGTGATCAAGCGCAACTGCCCACAAGTCAAGATACTTTGCTTCTTCAGCTTGGCCTCTAGAACATGCCCTATTCCAGGTAGTTGCTTTAGTGGAAGTTGATGCAAATACTCATCAGCCTGCAACAATCAGAGCATGGCTGGTGAATCGTAGCTTCTACAAACAGACCATCTAGATGAAACTAAAAAAAATGGAAGCATCAAAGAGAAAAAAAGAAAAAGGAACGGAAAAGTCAACTTACCTTCTCAGGGGATATCCAACATTGACCATCTGGTTTAGCAGATCTAGTGGCTAGGCGAGCTAAAAGCATGTTTGCAGCTATGCCAACACTTGCAGTGCAACCAGTTGTATCAAATATCTCTCTCCTTATTGCAGAAGCAAAGGCTTCTGGCTCATCTGTTTTGTCTGATACATCTAAGAATGCCTCATCACAGCTGACAGCCTGAATTCAACAAATGGTATCATGTTAGAAGAAAATAATAAGCCTCTACGAGAGATAGCAACAAAATCACGGATGCATCTTTGCCACTAATAAAGGTTGACCTGAACTTTGCTGCAGTGTTTGTGCAAAATGATGTAGAACTGATCAGCAACCTGTACCATAAGAGGTGATAACAGACATTAGACAGAAACAAAAAGAGGAAGACACAAAATAGATGCCATAAAAATGGATAGGAAATAGCAAAGATGTTTCCTCTCACAATCAACTAATCAAAAAACCATTTCAAGACTCAGGCTTACCTCCTCATAGGCTTCAAAATTGTATGGGAGAATGACAAGGTGGGGGCACAGGGCCTTTGCATCGCTTACAAACATTCCAGCCTTGATTCCTATCAGAGGAGCCGATCAATACTTTCAAAAGAACCATCAAAAGGAAATCTAGTCCCTATATGTACAACTTTGTGAAAAGAACGAACCATATTCTCTAGCAGGATAATTAGCTGAGGAAATTTCAGCAGTTCCTTTTGGGTTATCTGAATGGCATATAGCTACAGGCTTATCCTTCAAGTCATGCCGGTTCTTGATGACCACGGAAACAAAAAAACAGTCCTGAGGTAAAGAGCACATTGGTCACTCATATGCAGAGCAGTGAAAACAATGCTTGGAGAATATCAGAAAAATTCAGCATCTCATTCTGCAGGTTAGCATTTCAAATATGTAAACCAATCCAACAAATATTGGGTTACTTTCTGCAGAAAATAATAACAAAATTAACACTGATATCTGATACCATATCAATATGACAAATGACAGTCTCCCTTGCATCAGCAGAAGGATTGAAATAGTTAACCCCATTATATGAACTTGGATAACGCTTTCGGTATCGACTTCTCCAGGTTCCTATGAAGTGCAACCGCGAATTCTGAAACAACCAATACATGATAAAAATATTATAAGCACATACTGTAGAAACAATCACCAAATTGAAGAGAAAATCAAGATGACTATCAAAAGGAACATCAAAACATCTACAACACCAATATTGTGCTGATTGAATATTCCCAAAAAACGAATTTCATTTTCAGCTTGCAATTTTCAAGAATGCTTTTTTGCAGGCATAAAAAGTAACTAGATGGGTCTGAGAAAACATATGGCCAGTCCTAATGGTATCAGCATATCTATATTAAATCACAAACTGCAAACAATGATCTAAATGGATCACTAGCAATATTTCTCATCAATCCTAATAAGACTAGGTTTTTATCTCATTACTAAACCATAAAGGAAATATAAAATCAATCAAATAAAATCAGAATACCCCTAATTACAGAATTTTACAGAAACAAGACGAAACTTAACTAGATTGCCTGACTCTAAAAAACGAAGTAATATTAACATTTATCCATAATCAGAAACTGGTTCTACACCATTCTAACATCAAAGAGGGCATGCTAAGCGTGCTTGCATTCTTCTGGCGTTTGAAAAATATCAGCAAATAGCAAACATGTTAACAAATTGGAGGTCCAAATTGAAGACACCACACTGGAAAGCTTCAACTAGGGCATGTCAGACTGTAGATGGTCATGTGAAATTGGTTCTGGCCTTACCTTGAAGTAATTTTCCACAAATTTTGGATCTCCTAAAGTTGAATGACGCTGCATTGAAGGCCCAGCAACAGTTGGACTTGACAATTGTTTTATCTTGTTACTGTCTGAAGAGTGGCTATGAACAGAAGCACTTGTGCATTGTCCTATGCGAGATAGATGTTCATATTTTTCTCCACTATCATCTTCAGGTCCATCATGACTTGATTCTTGAAAGGTTTCTTCCAAAGATTTTCTACAGCCACTTCTGCTGGACTCCTCAATTACCAATGCATCAGAACTTTCCAAAAAGGGGCTGGCATTTCCTCCACCTGTCTTTCCACCATACCAGGGTTGATCTATTTCAGGTAAACCTACATTCTTTGAAGTATTGCTCAAAGGTGATTCCATGGGTCCAATTCCAAGAGGGAAACTTGTGCCAGTTGAAGTGTCCTCGATGGATGGACGACTTTTCAGGGTAAAGAAGTCAGACAACTTCGGTTGGTTGTTAGCAAGCTGTTCAAGCTGATAAGGAACCCCTTGAAACAACAAAGAAACACAGTCAACCACAACTTGGAATCAAGAACTTCTTAGTTTGGAAATCAAGGAAGCCAGGAAGGAGCATGAAGTTAAATAAAATTTTTTAAGAAAATCATACTTAAAAGCTTGATTATTTAGGCATTTTACTGGTTTCAAGAAAGGAGAAAAAAAAGGGGGGGGATCAAATCTAACATTAAATTTTCTAGTTTAATCAAATCCATGTGCTATTGTTCTAATCTTCCTCAAACAGCTCAACTATGTGAAGCCAACTCAACAAATTGGCATTACTCACAGCTAAGAACTCTATTAGCTGCTACAGAATCTAGAATCCATGTAGGTTTCACCACTGGTAATCCACCGCTGAAAGACCTGTTACAATTTTTCCACAAACATAAATATATCACTTAAAAAGAACAAGAAGCAATCTCTTAAGTGTCAATCCAAAACATAACTTGTCTGAACCTTATATTCTTGATTTTGGCATCAGGAAGATTGCTACATATGATATGAGTAACTCTATGCCTCGAAAAGTAATTTTCAAAATGCCCACCGTACTTCAGCATATAACCCTTCAATTCCTGTAACTTCCAATCAACAACAATAAAGAAAAAAATTAACCCGCTAATTTAAGGGATGCCCTGATGTTAAATTTTATGGTTCACCAATCAGAATTATTGAAGTAGTTGTTGGCAGTTTCGTATTTCTCTAAAGAAAAACTTCAGCAACTATAGAAGCAGCAGGTTACAAATGGGATTAACCTGAGCAGAAGGAATTGTGAACCCGTCAACAAATATAGAAACTCCGTGAAATAAAGGCTTCCCAGCACTAGGGTTGCTGTGAGAGGAACTTGAAGCCTGAGCATCAAACTGTTTTTGAAGCTTCCTATTCTTCTCCATCATATAACTATTAAAATTTAAAAAACTCCAAAACAATGAATTCGCTGAATTACGTCTCTGAAGCAAAAGTAATAAACAGTTTTATAACTTGCAACTCAGTACTGAAATTACGATGATTAAATAAGGCTGGGATCAGAAAAAGGATAGCGGATGAAGAACCTTCCGAAATCGGAGAAAGGAGAAGAGCGGAAGGAAGAGCGCGAGGAGGAGAGAGAATTGGCGCCCCAGGCAACGCCTAGGGTTTTCTGATTGCTTTTCCTCTTCTTGCTGTTACTACCGCCGACCTGATTGATCGAGGAATTAAAATCGGAGCTCCGATTTGATTTCAGAGGGCCGGAGCTCGCAGAGCGTGAGGCACCGCGATTGCGCCTCATTTCCGGTGGAACAGAAATGATTCAAATGAATTTCCGGTGCGTTCGAATGAAGCGGCAAAAGCAAAACGCCCTTGATTTTATACGATGGCCCTAAAAGCTATTCATTTCCACCAATCTGGGCCTCCATTTTATCTGGGTCCGTAGTTTGGGCCTACAGCTCAACTTTGTGTCTCTTGCCGGTAAATGGTTAGGCAGAAATCTCAATTTTATCACTAATATTTTAGGTTATCGTAGATATGTCAGTATAGTTTTTATTTTTTCCAATCACCTGCTAATATTTTAAAATTTGTCGAATATGCTACTTAAGTTTTAAATTGAGAGTGGATATGTCATTACTTGTTAAAAAATTAACAGAAAACGTTAAAAGTAACAAGTTTTGAAAGTTTAAGATGATAATACAAATTTTAACAAACTTCAAGAACCTTTTTTGTAATTAGACTTTGTCTTTCCCGAATGTCAACTGGGAAACAACAAAGGCGAAAGGAGGGGGTGACCAATGATAGCTCGATTTTGCGTTGAATTTTCCTTCTCTTTTCTAACCTGTCATTTTTATTCCTGAATCCATCTCTGTTGGGGTCAAAATTTTCAGTCTTAGCTTCGATTGTTGGTCCAACATACAGTCAAACATCAGAGATGGATATCAAAGATAGAGGGAGATCGGATGGCAAAGATGGAAGAAAGCGATAATAAGGCTAGGGAGCTGGTGATGGAGACAATGACAAGATTGAGGTGCTGGTGACAAAGCAGAGATGCTGGTGACGAAGACGATGACAGAGGTTGGGGCATTGGTGACAAAGATGGTGATAAGACTAGGGTGCTGGTGATGGAGACAGCGACAGGATTAGGCACATTGACAATGGAGATCAAACCTTCTTTTGGCAAAAGTTTTAAGATCATTATATTTTTTTGAAAGAAACATAACAATCCTTGATACATAATAACCCCAAAATTTCAAACTCTAATATTTTTACCATTTTTCATTATTTTTTAATGGACACTGGCATATTTGAGCCATTTTTTAAACATTAGTCATATATTGAGCTTAAAAAAACTATAGTGACAAATCTACACCCAACATAAAACATTAATGACAAATTTGATATTGTTGGTCCAATATACAGTCAAACATCAGAGATGGATGTCAAAGATAGAGGGAGATTGGATGGCAAAGGTGGAAGAAAGCGATAATAGGGCTATGGAGCTGGTGATGGAGACGATGACAAGATTGAGGTGCTGGTGACAAAAATAGTGACGAAGCAGAGATGCTGGTGACGGAGACGATGATAGAGGCTGGGGCATTGGTGACAGAGACGACGATAAGACTAGGGTGCTGGTGATGAAGACAGTGACAGGATTGGGCACACTGACAATGGAGATCAAACCTTTTTTTGGCAAAAGTCTTAAGATCATTATATTTTTTGAAAGAAACATAACAATCTTTGATACATAATAACCCCAAAATTTCAAACTCTAATATTTTTACCATTTTTCATTATTTTTTAATAGACACTGACATATTTGAGCCATTTTTTAAACATTAGTCATATATTGAGCTTAAAAAAACTATAGTGACAAATCTACACCCAACATAAAACATTAATGACAAATTTGATATTTCCGCCAATGACAAACCTATATTATTGGTAAAAAAATGAAACCGTGACCAAATAGCCATAAAGCATCCCAAGTATATAGCCGAATGGTTGAAGCTTTGTTATCCTCTGGCTTCCAACTGGGTTTGCATACCACCAAAGGCATATTGTGTGCCAAATTTACAAATTGCATCTTCTGAGTTATTTTTTTTTTTAACTTTCATAAATAATCTCATATTCGTTTAAGAAAAAAAAACTCATAAAGTGTCTATGTTGTTATGAACTATCATGTGTCATAGTTAGTTGTTCCTTATGTTTTTGACAGCACTACACCGTTCCAATCCTAAGCACCTATTAATAATAGTTTTGGCAAGATAAAATGATTAACCTATTTGAGAAGTAAGAAGTAAATAGTTTTGGATTACATAACAAGTTTCAAGAAATTAACAAAAAAAAAATTGGAAATAAAAAATATGTTGTGCCAAATAGTTATCCATTATTAGACCTGAGATTAGTTGAGCCACCTTTTACGCATCAACTTTGATCTGTTCAGGGTTGGTGCTTTGGCATAAGTCTGTAGGTTTCCTGACAGAAGAACTCTGGTTCAACAATGCTTTCTAGGCCGATGCCCTTCAGCCTTGTACACGGAGCTTTATGCAATCTTGGTTGCTATGAGGTTTGCTGCAGAAAACAATATATTAAATTGCACTATCTTAACGGATTGTTTGCAGGTTTCTATTAAGGATGCCAATGGGCAGAGTTTAAGAAGGATAGTATGATTCTCAAACCCTACCTATAATATAAAAAATTTACCCAAACTCTACCCATAATATAAAAATTTTACCCAAACCCTCCCCGCAACCCACAACGAGTAGAATTTCTTCGCCCAAACCCTCCCTGCATTAAGGCAAGTAAGGTCGAGTATCGTACCCGTAATACCTACACAAATAATTACAATATATAAAATTGAAATTAAAAAAAGCATAGCATGCTTGAATATACAACATAACAAAAAACAAAGTAGCCTAGTCATATGATTATGAATTTTAAGGTTTATTATATTAGAATTATATTATATATTTGAGTTGTATATGACCAAAATTTGGTATGTATATATAATATATGTAATACTTTAGATGCTTATATGCTGTGTACAATATGCGGGTAGGGTTCAGGGAGGGTAGACGCCTAAACTCGTACCTTTCCCGTACCCAGAGGGTACAAAAACAAAAAAAAATACCTGAACTCAGCCCAAACTAGTCCAATAGAGGGGAAAAAAACCCTACCCATCAAGTGGGGTAGAGTAGGGTACTCACGGGTATGAGTACAAGTTAACATCCTTAGTTTCCTTTTAAGTTGCGGATTACTCAGCAATTCAACTTGAGATTATTAATGTGGTCTAGAGTATTCAGGATCGGTTGGGCTCATTCCAACGATTGTCCCTAATAAAGATCCAGCAAAGTAACATTGGAGAGGCTCATAAATTGGCCACCAATTGCTTACTTTCTTCTATTACCTTGTAGCTGGTTTATTTCCTTTCTTAGTGACACAAAAACCTTTGATCAATTCTATGTAAGATAAATTTTTCTCATCACAAGACACAACACCATCAATCCAACTGATTGGTTGTTAAATCATACATGAAGCGCTTAAGTTTATGCTTAAATGTGCATTTAATCCCTAAAGTTTGCACACTCACACGAGTTAGTCTTTAAAGATTGACTCATCACGACTTAGTCTTCTAAATTAGATAAATATGCGACTTAGTCCCGAAAGTTCGAAAGAGTGTCCAACTTAGTCCCCTAAACGGTCATGGGTTGTCATGTGACCATAACGTCGTTAAGGTCTCTTTCCCTCAACACGACCTGCTGTCCATATTCTTATTCAAATCCAGCCCTGAGAAGAAATGTCATCCACATTTCCATCAATCTAAAAACTAACTCACTACATTTTCTAAAGTTAAAGGATTAAGTATCTCTGAGTCTAACTTTAATAATTAACTCTCTAAAGTCAGCAAACTTATGGGACCAAATGCACATTTAAGTCTTAAGTTTATTCAAACTTAAACAGTCAAATGGATCAAAAGAAAAAAACATATTGGTTTAGGATTCAGGACCCCAGTATTGGCTGATTGGATTTTAATCCAAATAGTATAAGAATCACCATATCACGTGTCTAGTGAGAGTCCAAGCCTGCCTTATGCAAAAGATTTTTTTCTGTTTGTAGGCAGTGAGTGGATGTACACTTAGTTACTTGGTAGTTATCTCTTGTACTCTTTTGTTGAAAGAAAACCCCCTGTTTTGTGATGTTGATGTAGGCTACAAGCTCTGTCGGAAGAGAGACAACGATCAACTCGGAACCCGGCTAAAGTGACATGGAATGGCAAATTATATGACCGCAACCCATCAGTCTGATCAACCTCCTCTCATCATATGGATGGTTTACAAGACAAAAACAGAAACAACTATAAACTTTTCTTTGTGCGTTCGACTGCCACATCCACATTGCAGCAACCAACAAGAGACCAGTCTTAAGCAGATCTTCCCAATATAAATGTGCTTATAAGTACACCAACCACACGCCAGAGGTCCAGAGCTAAAGTCAACTCTTCTAGGGCAGTAAGAAATCTAGTAATTCATCCAAACAACCATTCTTAACTGATCATCTGCTTTACAAAAATGCATCTCGATTAAACTGCCACCATTGATTGCCCGTACAAGCTTTCTAGAATGGGTTCTGTTAATTAGTTGGTCAAGTTTAACTAGAGTAATGTAAGTCACAGAACACAGAAACACTATCAGAAGATTGGACATGAAAATTGATAACAGTCCGATCATACATTCTTCAAGTGTACAACTGACACTAGCGAGGATGCAGGCCAAACTTACGCATAAATAAGAAGTCATGAATCATGGTGGCTTGAACCAAAAGATTCTTAAGCTATTTGTAGATTGCAACTAAGCTGTCTAGCGATTTCCAGAATCAAGATATACAAATAATGGTATGTAAAACAAAAACCCCTTGTACTTTAAAAAAGCATTCCGCCATCATAAGTAACAACTCGTCTAGGCATCTGCTGGACAGGAAGAACACTTACAAGAAAACAAATTGCGCCATTCAACCGAACAAGCAACAGCTTTTATATTAAGGTCCATGGGTAGCTCAGGACAAACATGTTTCACCCTATAAACCACAAAATTCAAGCTCTTGTTCTGATTTAACCTGAAAAGAATACAAACTACTCATGTTCTACAATACACTCAAAAAGGTATAACAACAGACAGGTAATAGGCCTTACTCGTTCATGGGCGCCTACAGATCCCCATCAACCTATTCGCCGCAGATTCCTCCACCGAGTACTTAAATCACAAAACAAACCACATGGGAATCAAGAAAACGAAGAGTTTCACACTCCCAGACACACATTTATCTCAATTTCGATTGAGAAAAGTCGAACCTTGTTGAGGATCCAGATGGAGTGGTTGTACGCGGAAGAGTTCTTCAAGGGCTTTGGGATCGCCGGCGTCGACGTCTCTGTAGTTGACGAAGTTCTCGCGGACGTATTTGGCGTAGTAAGGCCTCGAGTCCTTGGGTAAGCGCCTCACCAGCCTCAACAATTCGGCGTACACCCTCAGCGCTCTCTCCATCTTTTTCGCCCTTGGAAGCACTTCGTTGCTCGACACAGTCATTTGGAACGTGGAACATGAAACTTTGAAAGGGTTTATTACTAATTCTGCCATTTAATTAGTTTAAAAAGGTCATCTTTACCGTTCGTTTTTCATGTCGATCAAATCAATATAAATGGGTTTTATCATTTCGAAGGCATGAATATAAACCAAGGAATCTGGAATAACACATAAGCACAAAAAACATTTAAATCAATTGTTTACTAAATATGGATAACCTCTATCTCAATTTTTATTTTTACTGATTTTTTTTAGAATCAATTTCATTTGAAAACTAATATTATATCGTATTGATGATTATTTGAATAAAATTATTTTAGAAACTAATTAATTTTTTACAAAAAAAAATTTCCATACCAATCAAGAAAAATAAAAATCACTAAAAAGTACCTAACTCTTACAAAGAAAAATTATTTAAAAGATACCTTTTAGACTTTTTTTATATATACAATTTTAATAAGAGTAAACTCCATCATGGGTCTCCTAACTTATTTTCTTATCCTATCCAGGTCACGTAACTCTATTTTGTCTTTACGAGGTCCCTTAACTCATATTTTGCGTCCTATTTAAGTCCTTTCCGTCAGTTTAGCTATTAATTTTAACAGAATCTAGATGAAAAATAACAACTTCAGCCCCTATATTTCATTCATCCTACTCCTAGCTCTCTAGACTTTATTCATTACACCTCTAATACTCAAGAAGTTATAAATTTAACACAACAACCACTTCTCTCCCTCACACACAAACAACTTAGTGCAACTACAATCCTTACCCTCGGTGTGCACTCCACTAAAGTTAACCACCCCTTTTCATATCTTGCAACCTAGACAAATCACAAATGGAGTGCAATTCTTAAAATCTCAAATACAAAAATGAGCTTAAAAGAAATTCAAAAAAAAAACAGAAATCAAATCAAATCTATCAAAGTTGAGAGTGTGATTCAGTCAAATCTCCTCCCGCCACCGCCAAATCCACATTCACTACCCTTAACATCGTCGCACTCACCTGTTGTTGTGGCTACTTAACCCAGACAGGATGCCGCACCAATCAACTTGAAATGAATCAATTCTAGTGCCATAAACCATGCCTAGTCATGGACTAGATCTCAATTAGCGCCTTCTTTCTTGTAAATGTCAATATCAACGGTGCCGGAACGAGGGAGAAAAGCCCATTGCAACCTCACCATTGATTCTTATTTCACCACCGCCGATGCCGTTTAAGAGCTTGCAAAATGAGCAAGGTTGTCAAGATCATAATCCTACTCAGCATTGTTTTTCACTCGTGCAAATTGGAATTGTAAAATCAAATTATAGATTGTAAAATCCTACCAAATGTTCAAAATTTCTTGTCTAAATAATATAATTCAAGTAAAAAATCAATTATATTAGAAAATCAAGTAAAGTTTAAGTATCATAGCAATTGTATGACATAATTGTTTATACAATATAAGTAAAGCTCAAGCTTTAAATATAATGTATATATCAACATAACCAACACAATAATTAACACAAGTTTGAAAGAAATTCATAAGCAAACACATCATTGACAAATAATAGAGAGTATACGATCCATAAATTTTTCTTAGCCTATTGAATGTTCTGTTTTAGTCCTAAATTTATTAAAATTATTTTGTTTTGGTCCTTAAAAGATGAAATTCATTATCTCAAAATAATTGTCTGATATAAGTTTTAGAAGTTCTAATTTAAATATTTGGTAAATGGCTTCCAGTAAATTTAAAATGATGTATAATAATTTTTTATAGTCCATAGATAATATAAATTAGTTGTTTATTCTTCCTGAAATAAGTTCAACTTACAAAAAAGAAAAACTGGTAATTTAAATGTCCATTAATTGTAAAAAAGATTATTATATATATTAAATTTATTGTAAGATAGTTACTTAATAATTTAAATTGTATTCTAAAAAGTTGTTATCAAATAATTACATTAGGTTAATAAATTTCATCCAATTAGAGGACCAAAATGAAATATTTTTAATAAATTTAGAATCAAAGTAGAACTTTTTTAATAGATTTAAGATTAAAATAAAATATTTAATAGATTAGAGATTAAAACATAATGATAATTAAATATTAGTGATTATTCATGCAATTTACTCCCAACAAAAATCAATATCCGGATAAGATTGGTAGGATTATTAATCCTATAATCCTAGTAACGATCATATCATAATCCTACCATGCTTTCGATCTAACAAAGTTTTGACAAGGGTTTTATATGTTAGGATCATAGAATTGTGCAATCCTACAATCAAGATCGCGATTTTAACATCCCTGGAAGTGAGTCACTAGATTTAGATGGTAACGCATCTAATCTGTCGATTTAGATATCGGGTGCAACAGCTGACAAAAGAGATCCACGAAGGAGATTTTTTTCCCCGAATAACCCACAACCCAAACAAAAAATCAAACAAAGCAAATGGTAATTGGGAAGCAATGATCAGTGATTTGGAATCAATTGGCGGGAAAGATCGATTAGCGCCTGGGATCATCAATTGGTGCTTTGGAATCATTGATCGGCTGGGAAGCATTGATCGGCAACTGTGAAGCCTCAATCGCTCTCTCTCTCTCTCTCTCTCTCTCCCTCTTCCCTCAATTTGGCAATGAAGGTGAGATTAGAATCCTCTGCTATAAGCGGACTCAATAAAGATAACTAGCAGAAGAGAGATTTTTTTTTTATTTGGGTTTGGTTTCCTTCTTGGGTTTTTAGTGCGTGAATGAGGTGGAAAGAAATATTTTGTGTGCGAGGAGAGAAGTGGTCAATTTGTTAAACTTATAACATTTAGGGTGTTAGAAGTAGGATAAAAAAAAAAGTCTAAAGCACTTAGAGTAGTATAAATAAATTTTAGGGATTGAAGTTGTTATTTTTTTTTTCAAAATTCCGATAAACTTAATAGCCCAACTCATGGGAAAGGACCAAACTATCACACCTTGTTCCTTTAATTACCTTATTAAGGCCAACTAATACAGATTGTGCTAATTGGAAGCTTTGCTATGTAAGGGGCTAAATTGAATAAAAAGGAAAAACTTTAAACTAAAAAAAGCTGAAGTTAGCTGAATTACAACAACTGAAAGAAGGACTTAGAGCCAATTCACCTGGGATTTTTTAATGTTTAAACTGTATATATTTTTTGCTTCAATATTTTTGTATTTTGAAAGTCAAAAAGTGTGGGCTTTCTCTTTTTCTTCTTTCTCCATTTTCACCTATCTCTCACAGTAATGACCCATTGTTTACTCCTCTCTCCCATGTCTTGGCTATTTTTGTATTATTTCTTTTTCATGTTTTTTTCTATCTCTTATTTATTTTTCTGCTGCGTTTTTTTGTCTTTCTTTCTGTCTTTCTTTCTTTCTTTCTCTCTCTCTCACGTGCCACTGGTTTCTGCTCAGCTATTTCAATTTCTTTCCTTTCTCTTTCTCACGCTAATTGATGTTTTTTTGGCTTTATATATTCTGGTCAAATTTGTTTCTTATAGTAGAAAATTTTGTTATTTTTTGTATGTAATATTTCTTTCATGTAATTGCGCATTTGTTTAGTGTTTCCAATGGTCTTATTTTTTTCTTGTCTTTTAACATATTTTTTTTATTCATCGGCTTGAGCCATTTTTAGCAATCAGGGTTGGGAATTTGAACATGTTATTTTATGGGCAACTCCATGTTGGTCAGAGTATCAATAAAGATAATATACCAGACCCCTACCCTACACTCATCCGACCCGATCGAATACGTACATTTATTTCGTTTCCTCGATCTTTGATTCAAACTATGACCATTCGACCTTTCACTTCATCTGCCAAAAAATCTTACAATCCTTCCTGCGATGTTATCCCGTGTTGCAGCCATGGTGGGTGTCTCATTATGTATCGCAATTTCATCGAGGGCATCCATATCTGGATTGTTGTCCTCCCGTGTGTAATTTCCATATCGAGCATCGTAGAACTCCAGGCCATACACATCTCTCATTCATACATAATTATAAAGGGCACAAGATGCTATAACAATTCGAGTTTGCAACTCGGGACCGAAACAGTTCATTCCACGCAATATGGCCCATTTCATTTTAGCATGCCCAATTATTCTTTCAACTATATTTCGCATGATGGAATGTGCAAAATTGAATTGTTCTTTTGCTCCTTCTAGCGCTTTTCCTCCAAAATCAATGCGATGGTAATTAACGCCATGATAAGGGGCAAGAAAACCCTCCATGTTTGCATATCCTGAGTCCACTAGATAGTAATGACCCACAAAAGAAATTATGTATAAGGATAGACCATTCACAGTGCAACATGTTATGCGAACCAGATATATCAGGAGTAATACACATGTGAATACCTTCTTGTGCATTTGGGAACTATGAGCCAGGCATGTTCCTGGCATCTCGTAGAACCTGGCTATTAAGAACGGCCCCGGGGCATCCCCGCATAAACATGGGTAAATTGCATATGAAAATCGCATGCGATTAACACGTTTTGGCTTGTGTGCCTGATGCGGCCGCAATACACTTATTGATCTTCTCTGCTGTATATTCCAAACACATATGTTCCATCAATAGCGCCTATAGCATTATTGAACGCACCTTCCCATGTGTCCCTCATTTTCAGAGCAGATGTTGAAAATGTTGGGTCAGGCGGTTGAATTATGAGCTCGACAATACCAAGGATTGAATCCAAAACTAGCCTGAACCATCACAATATAATATCCATCGAATGTGGAAACACCTGGCGAACCTCATCATATTTCCAGCCATGGGTACACACGGTCAAAAACATAGCTAAACCTTCATAAGCTGAAACATTTCTTCTATCACGCAAGTTATGATTCATTGTAAAATCGTCCAATAAATCCCAAAAACAATCTACGCTTATCCGAAATCAACTTCAAAATTCACAAGGACGAGACATCAGGCGTAGAAGGTATTGTGTAATGGTCCAAATTGGGGTCAGTTCGACATTAGTAGAATTGGAGTTTGATGCTAGATTTTCATACAAGACATTTGCCCCAGCAAGACATCTAAAATGGTGGAGACGTTTTCGATGAAGCAAAATCGGGTCGTGTATTGAATAGAATATTTGTTCTAGGGAATCAATTTCAGAAGTTGGCGGCACCTCCCATGAAATATCTGTTCCACAATTGTAGAAGCCCATATCCATTATGCTTATTTTCCTCAACCAATAGTACTTGGCACAAAGGTAACCATAACTTATACGTCAAGAGCATGTATAACATGTGCATATGAGGGCGAGTTTTCTTAATATGGAAAGGATAATCCAATATCTGAGAAACATGCATAACAAACGTGAATGCCCATAAAGTACTGCAACAACAAACACATAAAAGTCCAAATCAGTCCAACAGTACATAAACTAAATAGGACAATGGTCCACAACAAACTCATCTATAAATTTCTGAAAAACCGAATCAACGTCCATGCAGAAATCCTTTGGCTCTTGTTTCCTCAAAAATTGGATGGAGTAACGTAACACGGGATTCCTTGTCCGGCGACCCTACTAACAACTCCCATAACCACGCCATCTGACCAATGCACAAATTGGCTACAACCCAATTTAGGCTTTCTGCTTCAAATCCAGGAAGCTCCGCAATAAGTCTTATGCATGAACTGATACTCAAGTCTTGCAGTTGTGCATATGAAGTGGCAGAATGTGACCCAAGGTCTACTTTACTCTCTCACAACATTTCAAAGACCTCTTATTGTACGTCTGGAGACACGGTCCCAACACCGGACTTGCACTGCTTGCTTCCACTACTACTATGCGTCCTATGAACTGCATATCTTGCCATAGCTGGAGGAATGTGAGCAGGCAACGGAGTCCCTTGCTCCTAGGAAGATACATGGGCATCAATATTTGTAGGTGAATAGGAAAAAGCCCCTGCCCAACTACTACTAGCCACCAGTGGTGTATTGAACTCGAAACATGGATGACGCTGCCTCCTATCAGGGGTATGTTATGGCACCTGAGTGAAACGTGCTGCCCGCTTGGATGCCCTAAGGTCCCGAGGTGATAAATGTGACTAATCCGGGACGTGAAAAATGGGCAAACCAAGGGGCGATGCAACTGGATTCTGAGATCCAATGCCATGATGCGGGGGAGTTATGGAGACTAGATGGATAAGAGGCTGAGATAAAACGTCATGGTCCAAATAATCACGATAATCTCCGAACATGGTCAGAAGTTCATCCCAACAAGGAATCTGCCCATCACGCAATAACTTTTCATTGGGGTAAACCTACGTCAACATATACGCGAATTAGTACACAATTTCCATATCGTTGGACAATATATAATCTATTATATAAAAAGGGTTAAACTTATTGACAACATATAAAAAATGTACCGAAATGGTAGCTTCCCGCCATTCGACGTCGGCAGAAACATATCCGGTAACGAGATCAAAACTAATACCGGTTGACATGGTGACAATTGATTTCCAAATTTAAAATTGCCTCTTCAAAGTATGCCATTTGTTGGTAACTTGTTTTTTCTTCCAAGGCCAACCCATCAATAGCTGAAGATCATGCATGATTTTTGCCCATCCAGATTTTGTTGGAGTTTGGCCCTCAATATAACCTTCTCGAATAACACACATAGCAATCGAACAGAACACTCGAATGGAATGGAAATCCCACCTAGCACGAGACGTGGGCATCAACGGAAATGAATGCTGTCCATGAGTAGTGCCGGAATCCGATGATTCATTATCCATAACTAGACGCTGCAAGAACTATAACAGGAGCTACCAATACAAACATTCTAGATACATAAACAATTTTGAGCAAACAATGACACAATGGGGATTTTAAGTCAATGTTTATATTATTCTATAAATGACATAGCTACATGTAGAAAAATGCATAATAACAACATGAAATATATGGTGCCTTAAAATAATAACCTAAAATATACAAGGCGGGTGGTGAAGGTCAGACGGTGGGGAGAAACGGAATTGCCAACAATGCTTCCACGAACCCCAATACTATGTAAAGGGTCAAAATTCATACATAAGAAACAGATGATATCCTAATAAATCGCAAACCCAGTTTATCAATTAAAACATAGAACTAACAGAGATTTATCATCCAAGATAAAAAAAAAAAAATTAAGTACGAAATTCAAAGGTTGGCATACCTAGATTAGTGACACTAACGAGGTAGCTGCGTAATGTCACAGTCCAATGGATTGAAAAATACGATTCAGGGGAACTGCAATTTGCTCAATCAAAGATGAACACTGATTTTGGACGTGAGTTCTCCTTTATACTCATGCAGGAACAAAATGGGAATCAATGTACAGGCTTGTAATCATATTCATTTTGAAATACTACTGGCATAATCATATAGGTGCAAGAAAAAATCACAATTTCATATACGAAGCTCGTGAGTGAGTGAGTGAGTGTGTGTTTGAGCAAAGAGAAAAAACCAAACTCGTTCAGCATGTGCGAACAAAGAATGCAAAGAGGAAGGTATAACAGACGTACCAATTGCAGATGTCGCAACATTGGAGCAGGTACAGAGTTCCCTTAAGAGAAATGATGTGATTTTGAAGTTTCCGCCCACTTCATCGAAGCTGAGAGATGAGTATGGGAAAGCTGAAAGAAAGAAACAAGACAATAACAACCGGACGATTGATTGAGGAGTTTGACATAAATTATAGTGGCTCATCGTGAGAAAGAGAGAGAGAGAGGAAAAAACTAAAACAGATGAGCAGAAGATAATAGCACGAGAGCGAGAGAGAGAGAGAGTGAGAATGCACAAAAAAAAGGAAGCATGAGGAAAGATGAGAGATGGAGGAAAGAAAATGTAAAAGCTGATCAGAAGCCAGTGGCATGTGAGAGAGAGAGAGAAAAAAAAGACAAAAAAATGCAGCAGAAAAAGAAAGGACAGAGAGAGAAAAAAAACATGAAAAAGAAATAATACAAAAATAGACAAGACAGGAGAGGGGTAAAAAAAGGGTCATTACTATAAGAGAAAGGTGAAAATGGAGAAAGAAGAAAACGAGTGAGGGAGTAAAACAACCCACACTTTTTTACTTTCAAAATACAAGAGTATTGAAGTAAAAAAATCTATGCAGCTTAAACGTTAAAAAATCCCAGGCAAATTGGCTCTTAATTGACAAAACGGGAAGGACTAGATTAAACAATTAATGAAAATATGAGGTAAATTGCATGTATTAACTCTAAATTTTTAATTTTGTTCTTGTTTTAACCCCAACCTTCATGTTGTTCATTATACCTCCTTAATGTGAATAAAATGCTTCATTTTAGACCTTTTTGTGACCGAAGTCATTAATTCAAACAGAAAAAGCCACCCAATAGTATTGTAAGGGAAAATACTAACTTTAGACTCTGAAATTTTTTCTCTTTAACAAAAAAACCTTAAAACTTTGAAATCTGAAAAAAGACTCCCCTGCTCATCTCGGCCTCCCTCTTTGGCAACTCTCTCCTCCGTCCGCCTCCCTCACTCGCCGCCATTCACGCATCCCCGCCACCACTCACCCATCCCCGCCGTCGGTCAACCGATTCTGTCACTCCTACACTTGCGATTTGAGGATGTCAGAATCGAGGATCAATTGTGTCCAAATAGAGGATCGATTACGTCGCACAGCGAATCTCCGGCAAGAATAAAGGGAAATTGTGTCAGGATCCGGAGGACGACGCATCATTCGAAGAAACCATTGGCCGAATCCAAATTTAGAAGCCGTCAGCCTAATCTTCTGGAAGATTGCAGCGCTTCGGAGTAGGCAGAGAGTGGCGGTGGAGAGGGGAAGCTGGATCAAGATGCGCAAGAATCTCCGGAACAGGCATGGGCCTTCGAAGATCGAGCATACCGACTCAACGAGCAAGCCTCTTTCACCGGTCGATGCTGTACCGGTGGCCGCGAGCGTTTTCGGCGGCCGGTGCTACGAGCGTTTAGAGGGGAGAAGGAATTCGCGCCGATCTGGGAAATTGGGAAAATTAGGGAAGATGGTGGTTTGGTAATTAGATTTCAAATCTTTAAGTTTTTTTGGTAAATAGAAAAAATTTCAAGTGGTAAAAGTAACAATTATCCCTATAATTATATACTGATGTGTTAATTTTCATCTAAGATAACGAATTTCATTAAAAAAAAAACCTAAAATGAAATGTTTTAACCACGTCATGGATGCGCAATGAACAAAATGGAGGTTGTAGTTAAAATAGAAATAAAATTAAAAAGTTGGGGTTAACGCATGCAATTTACCCTGAAAGTATGCTTACTGAAAATGCAAGGATTCGAGTAATTAGACAAAAAGACTAACGACTATATTAAATCATGCAAAGAAGTTTGAGGGCAGAAAAAGAATTTGATCCCTACTCATTGTTTATGCGAACACATCTGTCGTTCATGCAAGGCATAGCTAGCTACCAGATTGTTCATCATTTTTACCTTGTAAACACTGTTTTGCTGGAAAATTTGACAAGCCATTGTGAAGAATTGAAGGAAGCAGCAACTGAGCCTTGGTTTTCAACAGAAATAGCCTCGAGTTTGTCAAGAAATATCAATGTTTGTCTGAGGCATAGGCTACCAATTTTAGGAGGTCCAGAAGCTAAATTGAAGAATTCAGGAGAGACATTGTCTAAAATTGAAGGGGGTGATGTGAACCTGGTCAGGTTAGCGTAGTATCAGTACTTAATCAGTTACAAATTGTGAATAGTGACTAAGAAGCCAGAGAACTGCTACTATTATGAGTTAACCGAGTTGTTCATTACACCATAATTCGTGTGTTGCATGTATCTAGAGATAAATTTTGGCAGAATTTGAGCCCCATATGTCTAGTTTACCCAAAATTTTACGGTTTGTAATTCCGACATTTGAGCCAGGAGTTATAGCTGTTTTAGTGCAGCCTGTCTGAACTAATTCTAGTCTAGAGGTGCTTCGAGTTACTTCTGAATATTCAGTCTTTTTCATAACCAAAACATGCAATTGTAATCTGTGTTAGTAGCTCCTAGTTTTACAAGAATCAAAAGGTAAATTGAGATGCTTAGAGCAAGATATTGCTCAGTATAAGAGGCTAGCAACCAGGTTTTGTTTTGTCAAGGCCAAGGCAAAAAGTCTAGTTTCAAGAAAACAAAGGGGAAATTGGTAAGAAACATATAACTTATCTGGTTTTTCAAGTGGAATTGATGGTGCATTGGTGATTCTAGCCTTTGCATGTTTGCAGAGAAGTAAGAAAATCATGTGACAATGAATTATTTTGGATGATCATGATTTTCAGAAAGGGAATAGGTCCTAATGGACTAGAATTAGCTTAATTCACAGCTGGAATCAAGTTTTACCAGATTAATTTCTGGAGTGGACAAGCAAATAAGGGATTAGTGCAGCTAGATAGCACAGTAGTGGCCATCAAAAGTTTATGCCTGGAGCTCTTATTGTTATTATTGTATATGGTTTGCTTGTTGTTGTGCTCTATAGCATGATTGATTGTTGAAAGTTAAACTGATTGCTAGAATTATGATTACCATATGAACTATAGTGTTTTTTATTAGGTTTTCTTCGAAAACTTACCCAAGTTACTATTTTACAGGATTAAGCATGGTTTAGATATCTACTGCTGGTTGTGTACATTTTCTGGTTTATTGCAGGTTGGTTAAATCCTGTGAGTTCAGCATATGAACTAGCATGCTCTTGTGTTTATAGAAACTAATGGTTTTGGTTATATAGAGCATGTGATATGACTGCTGTGGTGTGAGCATGATGGTGATGAGTGGCTGGACAAATGGTACTGGAAGCATTCGATCTCTCTCAGTTAAAGGGAAATATGGAGCAAGGTCCTGGATTAAGGTTTCTTAGCCTAGTTCCTATGAAGCAAGAAATTATAGTCTTCTAGTTTAGAATCAGATCTTGGTTTCTGTATTTAATTTCTTTATAGAGACTGATTCTATACTTGAATTGATGAACACACACAAGTACTAGTTTTTGTACTGGTTTATGAACGTGAAAGTTGTGGAAATAAAGGCAGTTTTGTGGACTATAAGTTTATATGCTCAGTTAGGTAACTTCCAATGAAATGTTGGTTAAATAACATTGTTCTGGGCTCATTTCCTGTAGGTTTATATGCTTATTTGACAAGAAATAAAGCTGGATTACTGCTATTTTGGTTTCTAAAATATTGCTGCAGAACATTGCTTAGTGTTTTGGCATATTTGACTCAATATTTGACTTTTAGCTAGAGTTATTGTTTTGACTTGAATTTTTGTGGCCAAGTCTAAAATAACAACAGAAACTTGCCTAAAATTTCAAAGCTGGTTTACAAGACATTCCTTTGCTTTTCACAACCCAACCGAAATACAGCAGTCTTTTGTGCTTTATAACTCTCAGGTTCAAGAGCTCATTTTCTTTGTCACAAGATGGGCTTGATTTTCCTTGGAAAGCAACTTCCTTTTAATGATTAAGACTTGCATGTAGTAGTTTTCAAGAAAGGTTTCCATAGGCTTCTTGTAAACAGATAAGCTTACATGCTGTCACACACACAGGACTAGTACCGAAGGAACTGAGGCTCAGGTTTTGAGATGAGATTCTGCTTGTATGTTCAGGGAAATAGTGAGTATAATAAGCTCATGTAATGTGTAGTGTGTGTGGTCAGTTTGGGGGTGTTACACAAACAGCACATGAGAAATAAAATAAGGGATTTCAATTATATGACCAATTAGGACAAAAAAAATAAGAAAGGAGACCCAACATAGAATTTACCCGTTTCAATAATAATACAAGTTGAGTGAAAAATCTTTATATATCAAACTAATCACTGATCCCTCTTTTTCTAAAATCACAACTCATTTTTAAAAATCACTGTCCAACCTAAATTTTCATTCCTACTACAATAACAACGCAGGGTGCTTCAAACTTTATGCATGAAAGGAGAATTTACAATAGAATTCCCTAGATACAATGATGGATGGAGATAAAATTCAATCATTTGCAATCGTAGTGGGATTGGAAGAATATGGAATATGCTCTTTAACAACTTATAATACAGAACTAGAGAGGGACAAAATGAGCCGAGATTTAAAGCTAATAGAGATCACATGGCAAATTTCATCTGAGACTTATTTCCAACTCTATTTAGATGATGACAATGTCTCTTTTATCTGACTTATCTCCCGCATGCAGGGCCTAAAGACCAATTGTGTGTTAAAAATTAAAATAGTTGGATAAGATATTAGAGTCTCTCACAAAAGGCCAAGCTATGAACAAACGGGAAAAACATAGAAGGCTGGATATTGACAGAGCCCTCCCTCTGCACCTCGAAGGCATTCTTAATAGCTCCACTAAAACACCATTGCACGATCTTCTTCGCCATGCTCAACCACACACCCTCACAACCTTCAACAAAAGCCAATACCTGAGGTCGATCAAACTTATCAAAATTGATGCTTTGCTTCACTTCCCATCTGTTATTACAATCTGAATAAACCCAAACCTCTAGTGTCCGATCTTCAATACGACCGTAATTTAATCTTCCAGAAGACCATCCTAAGCATCCTCGCTCTTGGTTGTTGTTGGGGTTTAACTGCTGTGGTAATTCTATGATCCGAGCTGATCTGGTTGTGACTTCGTAACCCAGAATTCTGTTGTCTGTTGTTTCCCAGTACAGGGAACCCTCCAAGAAAATCCCTCTGTTTCGTTCGTATGGCACCAGGCTAGAACTACAGACTTCGATTTCATCATATTTGGTCCACTCCATCGTTTCCAAGCTGAGAACCCATGGTTCCAGATTTAAATTGGGTTTCTTAACGAGGACGACGATCTCAAAATGGGTCGAAACAGAGGGGTCGAAAGCGATTCCACAAGCGAAGAACTCTATGATATGAAAAGGCCAATCGAGTCTGACGCATTTCCGGGTTAATGGGTTCGATATGAAACGATCGTCCCACGAGGTCGCCCAGTGGAGCAGCCCGCCGGCAGAGTCGTAGAGAATCGCTGGACTTTCGAGAAAGCCCAGGCAGGAAGACGGCTGGACGACCGGCTCGTGTTCGTCGCCGACCGAAACGTACCGGAGCTTTACCCTGTAACAGAGGCTGCTGGAGTAGAAGAACCCAGTCATGGCGGGCCGCCGTCGCGAGTAAAACTTGGCGAAAGCGGGGTGAGAGAGGAAGCGGAGCCAGTTCCTAGAGACGGATTTGGATGTCGCTAGGGATTTGGCATCGAGCCTGGCAAATATTTCCAGGCAAAGGTCAGGAGACAATAATCGTGGAAGAAGGGGAACATCCATGAATGATATTGTAGAGAAATTTGTTTGGGCCAACGATCACTGGGGCTTGAAGAATTTGGAAATTCTGGTGAGGGATTGTTTGTTGTCGGAGGAGATGAGCAAAAACTGCTAGCGAGTGGAGTTTCAAGGAATGAATTGAAAAGGGGGGGATGTAGTTTCAAGTATTAATCTTGAGTTGAAAGGGCTTTTTAAAATTTAGACTTAAGGGTTTTTTTTAGGCATAAACCCACATTTGGCCGCCGAACTTTGTTCACCAGGACACTTTACCCCCTTCAACTATAACTCAGGATAACTCAGCCCCCAAACTTTACTAACTGGCACACTTAGCCACCTCAGATCGCCACGTGCTGTCACGTGCGTTGACGCTGTGATGAAAATGTTAGTTATCATTTTACAGGGACTTAAATGACAAAAATATTGAAGCTTGTGGCTGAATGTGGCATTTTCCACATAAATCTTAATTAAAGACGTAAGTTGAGACTAAGGGGAAGGCAGTGGCGTCTGAAGCTGCGAAATCCCATTCCCCACAACCTTCATTCCCCATCTCGTTCCCAAAATCCCCAAATCTCATTTGAAATTTTCGTGTGGAAATACCATTCCCCACTTATATGTTCAGTGCTACAATGCCGCATGCAGTGGAGCGACTTGCAAGGAAATATTTAAGAAATTCTGTTGTGGTCACTATTGGCACTGCTGGAAAGGCTACTGACTTGATATCACAGCTTGTGATTATGATGAAGCAATCAGAGAAATTTTTTAGGTTACAGAAGTTGCTTGACGATCTTGCAGATAAAACTGCAATTGTTTTTGTTAACACAAAGAAAAATGCAGATAAATCAAGTGCACAAGATTTTTCTGCTGTGGCGTGATTCACTAATGGCTGAGGTGCTGTTCTTTGCTGTGGTCTATGAATTATATTTGCTCTCTGTATCTTTTTTCCCCATATACCACTAGTGTTATTGGTAATTGGTTGGTGTTAGAATAGGATTTGATCTAAGCTGAAGAAGCTATGGGATTTGTCTGGTATTGGGTTGATGCACGGTTTTTGTAGATTTTCACCTTTCTTCTTATTCTGATTTGAAGTTCATGCCATGTTACTTGCTAGCTGCCTTTCTTCGATGTGTTTATCAACTTGGTATTTGCTGTCTGCTAAATTTGTTTTCTTCATAATATAGTTAATTTTCATTGACTTGCATTGCGGTTCATGGTTTTGGTGTGATTTTTTGAAGTCAAGCTTCATCAGATATATTTTTGTATTTCTTTTTTTACAATGTTTTTCTTCTTTTAGAATTCATCGGTGCCCATAGATTACTATAGGAACTAGGAAGTGCTAGTTTTAGATATGCATCTTGAGTGATGTATCAGTTAATGGATGAATGAATTGTTATGCATGTTCCTTGTGAAAACTTGAGCATAAAACTGATAATTAGGACAGGAAATGGCAGTAAACAAATATCTTTTGGAGTGTATGTGTTGACTGATGTTTTGGATCATTTCTGGATGGTAACTATTTCACAATTCATAGCTGCAGCAGCTGTTGGTTTAGAAACCCAAGGAAAAATAATATAACTGCTATTGATATTCTTTTTCACATTAAGTTAGGTCTATTTTGGTAGTAGAAGATTTTCTCATCTTATTTTTCAAATGTCCTTTTTCAGAATTTAGAGAACTTATCCTACAAAAAAAAAAAGGAATTGTACAATAGTTCCCCGATCTACAGAACCTGATATGTAGTCATGTTTTTATGTTTTATTTATTGAAGAAAAGTGAAAGGAAAATGAGAAACTTTTCCAAGGCTAAACAGCTTACGCTTATTCCCTGTAAAATGATAACTAAAACTTATGTGGAAAATGCCACATTCAGCCCCAAGCTTCAATATTTTTGTGATTTAAGTCCCTGTAAAATGATAACTAACATTTTCATCACAGTGTCAACACACGTGACAACACGTGGTGATCTGAGGGGGCTAAGTGTGCCAGTTAGTAAAGTTTGGGGGCTGAGTTATCCCGATTTATAGTTGAAGGGGTTAAGTGTCCTGATGAATAAAGTTCGGGGGCCAAATGTGGGTTTATGCCTTTTTTTTAAGGTATTGAAGTGGGGTTATCTTGGGGTTGGAGGTTAGGGCTCAATGCGGATATAATTTTTTAGGTTTGTTGGTCTAAGTGGGTCTATATCTGCTTTAGCCCTTATTTGGAGTTTTTTTGTATTTTTTTTATTAATATATGTTTGTCGTTAAAAAAAAAAAAAACTGCTGGCGAGTGGCGAGACACAGCTGGTGTGATTCTTGGTGACTAAGGAACCGTTTATGAACCCATTAGAAAATTGATAAAGAAAAGGAAACGAAAACGAATCTTATCTGAAATCTGCTGCCTACAATCTACGGTACATTCGATAAATTGATGATAATTTTAAAAAGAGTAAATAACATCAATTATTCCTAAACTATATAAATATTACTTAATCATTTTAAAATTATCAAATATTGATTAATAGTCCCTAAATTATATCAATATTGTTTAAGTGTTCTACAGTCCATCATAACCGCTAAAAATGAACAGAAAAATAACATGGCTACTGATGTGGTATGAAAAAATGACGTAGCTGCTAATGTAATACTACTTTTCCGTCCAACTTTAATGGTTTGGTGGACGGCAGAATGAAATAGCATCAATTAAATAGTTTGAAGATAATTGGTGCAACACCTGATAGTTTTGGGACAATTAAGCAACATGAAATATAGTTTAGGAACAACTGGTGGCATTTGCCCCTTTAAAAAGTAAATAACATTGATGATAACTCATTTGGTGTTAATCAATAATTTTTGACATGCGTGTATTTCCAATTTTTTTAGCACTTCTTGTAATCATAAAAAATATTATTAATATATATGCATGTGAATATATATAGAGTTAGTTTACCAATCCAGCACTGTATCAGGACTCCAATTCTTTTATAATTCTCGAAAATAATATATACATGTATATATCGTATACAAGACTAATATTATCATTCGGCTAACAATATTAAAATTACCAAATTATACCAATGTTATTTTGAATATCACAACCATATCTATCCATCAAAAAAATATTTTTTAATAAATAAAAGCAATTCCATCTCGTTGTAATCAGATACTTAATGTGTTGGGGGTGGTAATAGTATTTGAATCACATTTGAAGTATAATTCCTTTACTAGATAATGGTATTTAATACCTAGTAATAATCAAGTTTTGAAAAAGTTTGATTATTATCTTATTCTTTATCATGTGAAATACTAATTTTTAAAAATTGTAATTATTTCTTTATCTGTTGATGGTATTATTTTTTTTAATTTTATAACTAATTTAAAAACTAAAAGATTTAATGTTTATTTATTCATTATCTATATATCTTAATTATTGTGTTTTAAAATGAATGAAGATTTAGTTTAATAGATAATTTCAAGATTTTCAAAAGTAAACCTAATATTACATAGTTGTATACATAATTGAATACATAAATAATCATGTAAAGTGTTTTGGTTTGGACTTTGATTTATTAAATGATTGGTTTTATAATCTATGCTATTATCATATATATTATAATGTGAAAATATGATTAACAATAAAATATATTATTTATGAGTCGCACTGGCTTTGATCCATCTAATAACTAAGTTACAACAATTCGATCAATGGTTGATGTTATTGTTCTAAAAATAATAATTATTTAGAAAATCTAAAAATTTATTTTTTGAATCTTACTTGAAGTATAATTCACTTTTGAATGAACTTTCTTTAAGTTTTTTCTGCGTATCTTATAAGTAAGTTTAAAATGTTGTAAGTGGAATTAGTTTGGTTTTTTTCGGCTTATCTGATATATAAGGTCATTGAATTTAGTCTGCTAATATATAACATTGAATCTATATTTCTTTTAAATTAATTTTCATGCCGATGCATTTTAAAGTTAAACTTTTTATAAGTGATAATAGTTTATCCAATTTTATAATGTTGTCCCTGTAGCACAAATTTCGCGTGTAAAAAAAATTACGCCTTAAAATTAATTGTAGCACAAATTACAATATTAAAATTTAGAACAGAGATTTTTTGGGATCGACTCTTTAGCGTGCTTCTCACGTGCACAATCCTTTGATTAAGGCTTCGAGCTTTTTGTAGAGACACGAACAACGTCTTCACGAACACGGACTCTGGATTTGTCTTGCACGAACACGAACTGAGGTCCTTGCCGCTTCTTTTGGTGTAAGATTTCTGTTGTACTCCTTGGACTTGGGGGTTTCAGGCAATGTCCGTCACTTCCTTACCGTTTTCTTTGGAGTTTGACTTGGCACAACATAGAAACGAATCCTTCACATTCTTCACTACTTCCGCCGAATCTGGACTTAAACTTGATGCAATATTGTCCTGCATTCTTTACGTTCCTCACCACGTTCTTCAAATCTGGCCTCGAAACTGGGATTTGATCTTTTTTGGAGTTGATTTCTTCTTTCGCCGGGCGTTTGTGCTTGATCGGCTTGAAGAATAGGAGAAAATTTCTTGTAGAGAGATTTTTCTTCCTCTCTAAGTTTCTGCCTCTCTAATTTCTTCTCTCCCTCCTTCTTTTTTTTTTTTTGGCTTTAGGGACCTATTTATAAATGTAGAAAGGAAGTGGTTTAGTTCAAAAGAATCACATGTGACAATTATCATATATTTATCTCTTATATTTTTCTTAAGAGAAAATAAGTATGATAATTATCTCTCATTAATTATCCAATTTATTTAATTTAAAAGGATAATTAATAGAGCATTCTAGAATGTTCTAAAATATTTGAGCAAAATCATAGGCTTTAATCATTTTGGATTTTAAGGCCCAATTTGCCAAAAGTGGAATTTGGCCATAATTGTATAATGAGTCTTCATTTAGGTCTTCCAGTTGTGTACTTTTGGGCTCCCGAAAATTGGGTTTCTTGAATTTGTAGTTTCCAAAATTTGTGGACTTTTGAATTTTGGACATCAATTTGGAAATGGGCTAGATAATTTAAATTGGGTTTAATATTTTTTAACCCAATTAAATTTTAATGTCTACAAATGCGCCCTCAAAATTATTTATTTATACATTTTTTTAGTGTAATAAATAAAATAATATTGATTTTTTTTATGAGAAAATTTGTTGTGTCCTTCAATATGTGAGAAGAATTTTGCCATGGGACATGTCCCTGATTGCACCAACTTTGGTCTCCCCCATGAAGTATATTTCCAATTTGGGTAGGACATAATATTTGTTTTGAGCTCCAACATCAAATAAACTTGACCTAAAGTGGGAGTTGAATTTACCTTTTATTTTATGACAAATACATGGATCAGAGCAGAGCTTTAATTCCATTAGAATTTGATCTCCTAGTTTAATTAAATTTTACAAACACAATTGAACCAAACCAGTAGCTTATATAAATTTGGCATCAATTTACAATTTTTAACCGGTCTGGTACGCTTCTCTTCTCTCTTCGTGCTACTTTTTTTTTTTCTTGGTGGCTGCTGGCTTCGCTGTCCGATTTTTGTTTCTGTGTAGTCAAGCAAAGGTCAACCTTCCAGCGTTTCATCGCATTCAAGCAAAAGTCAGCAGAGGTAGGCATGTGAACACTTTTCTACTTTTCCTTCCGCCTTTTTTTTTTTCTTTCTAATCTTTGTCTTTATGTGCAGGAATTGTGGACCTTGGCGTATTAAAACAAGCCTTTCCCAAGAATTGTCTGACGGATTTTAGGCATGTAGCTGTTTTTTTTTTGCCAGAGTTCATCCTTCTTTTTTTCTTCTTTTTATTTCTTCAGACTTTGTTAGAGCTGATTTTTTTTTCTTTTTAAAGGACTTCTTGGTGACTTTTGGGTGCCATGGAGGTGTGAATGCTTAGGCATAGATCGTCTCCAAATTTTGATTTTGGATCTTTTGATCTTTCCGGATCCCGATGGCGTAGACGAACCTTTTAGGTTTTAAGGCGAATCTTTTCAGCCTTGTCTTTGTGCCTCTTTGTTGGATCACGGACCGCCTAAGTCCTTTTGCTATGGAGTGATCATCGTTGCTATTGCTGCTACGTCAAGTTTCTTCTCCAAGTCAGATATTTTGTTGCAAGATGACTGCCCTGAAGGTGCGTTTAGAAGTTGTACCAGCTTCCAGGCCTGTGAAGATTGAATGGATCGCTGAGTCTAACGATGACAAGTATTTGATACTTCCAAAGGCCACCGTGAAGCCGCGTTCTGGAGGTGATGTTGGCCTAATTAAGGTTGTCGTTCACTATCCTTTTGTCGGTTCTTATGCCGTGGAGCACCTACACCGCATTGAAGAACCGAGTATGCCGAGGCTTAATGAGTATCCCTTGGAGAAGGATATGGTTCCTGGAGATGTTGTCTTGCCAGATCGTCGACCATCCTTGTGCTTTCCCCTGTCTCATGTGAATGTTCATGATGTTCCAAGGCCGCATGTGGCTGAGCTCATTTCCTGTCATCAACTGAAGTGGGGCTCTTCCCTTGATTCAAGAGGTGAGATTCAATATTTGCGTGGTTTCAGGGAATGGACTGTCGTCACTTGTGGTTTGCTGTGGGTGAATGGGCTTACTGACTTAGCTTCTGCCATTGGAGCTGCGCGTTTTGACTACCATTGGCCGAATGGAATGTATCGTGCTTTGGTTGAGGCTTGGTCTTCTGGCAAAAATACTTTCATCACTTCAGAAGGTGAAATTGGCCTGTCACTCTAGGAGTTACGTGAGATCAGCGGCCTTTTCATTTAGGGAGAGTATTACGAAGAGGTTGTGCCAAGTTACACTGAGCTCATGGATCGTACTACAGATGGCTTGTCGGAGACTTGTATGTACCTCTTCAAGGCTTTCTCAAAGATTGCTTCTAGCAAGAACAAAGATAGGCTTTCGCATGCTGATTGAATTGATTTTTGGTTTAAAGTGAAGGATCCTATGCCCAACCTTCGTGCCTCTAAGCAATATCAGGTGGCGACTTAAGTGAAGTATGATCGTAGTGGCTGATGCACTAAAAGTCCGCAAATCAAGAGACCGTTTATGATGGATTTCCAAAACTCTGATTTTCCATTTGATTTGCCGACTTTCCCTAAGCTTGGGTGTTCTACTTTTCCAAAATTTCGTGATGAGCTCAAAATTGCTGCTTACTTAGCTTTATGGCTTTGCAGCTACGTTCTCCCTATCAATGATGACTTACGACTTGGAACTTTCAAAGCAGCATCAAAGATGGCACAAGAAGTCATCTTTAGTTTGGTACCTTCTATCTTGGCATGTATTTATAGAGGGCTCTTTGAGACTGGGTAGCTTGAAGGAGAGTCTCGTGATCTTGGCAGGGTGAAAGTAACATTTCTTGGTCATTTTCTTTATGCTTGAGCTGGGTTGCATTTTCCATGAGGAGTTTATGACACCATGAGCAAAAATTTGCCTCATCCTCTGATCCAGAAGATTCGTGGAACCTTAAATGCCTATCAACATTGGGAAGATTCTGCTGCTGACTGTAGGTCTTTGCTACGTGATGGACTTTCGTCTCGTGATTTCTCATGGAATCCTATGCCGGCTTCAATAAATCCAAGGGAGTGTGCTGATGATGGGAAAAAAGGGCAAGATACCGCAGAGTTCATGATGAGCCTTCATCCTGGGTACTTGATATATCGTCAGAACAATACCTTTATCTCGGAGTAGTATAATCCTCATTGGTTTGCTCGGTAGTATGGCTTTCTTCAGAGGCTTCCTGGTAACCCAAAGTTCACTACTCTTCATTCTCGGCTTGACTCCTTATATGAAGCATGGTTGTCTTTGACTCGGATTGGTACAGGTGCTAAATTCCACATCCTTAAGTTTTCTTCTACCATTGGCTTACAAGTTGACCTGAGCTATACAAATTGGTGGAAAAGTGAGGTACTCCCTATTTTGGAGAAAATTCCAATTTCTGTATTGTTGGAGAGCGAGAAACCAAGCTTCGAGTTATCGCTTGTCAAAGTTCTACCAACCTTAGTTAATGAGCAGAGCCTAGATCCAAAGAAGCGTCCAGTGACGGGAGCATTAGTGGCTCTTACAGGAAAGAGGATCAAGTTGAAACCTCGTGAGCAACTTTTGCCGGAACCTAGCATGCAAGCTTCAAGTAACAAATGTTCTTCTTCTTGTCGAAGCTTAGGGAACAGTCTTGGCATGTCCCTGAAGTCTCTTATTAAGGGTAAGTATCTCCCTTCTGTTTTGATTAAAAAAAAATTGTTTTTTCATTTTAGTTTGTCTAATCTTCTCCTTGTTACAGTTTCCCCTGATGTATTGGAATCAAAACACCTTCTCTCTAAAGAGGACCTGGCACATGGCATTGAGACGATTGGAGCTCTAGATGGTTTATCTGATCGTCCTATAGAAGATAATTCAAATGAGAAAGATGAAGTGGAAGTTGTGTCGAATGGCCAAGTCATAGCTTCTTCATGCAAGACACCTACCATCGATGCAGTCCTGACGCCTCCTCCTTTGAAGGGAAACTCACAAATTGTGCCAATACTCTCTTGTGCTTCCAACATGCCAAAGGAGTCTTTTGCTTCAGTGGATCTCATTAAGGAGATTATTTATCGTGGCCTCATAGACTACTTGAAGAAGGAAGGTGATACTGCTTTACAAAATGGATTTTCTTCACTACGAAATTGGTGGCATTGCAAGAGGGATGAAATTCCTAATCTTCTGACAAAATGTTTCTTTGTGGATTGCTCCCCTTTACTTGAAAAGATGGATTATCTACTTAAAGGAACTGAGGTGTACCTTTCACAAAGGCAGGAAGCCATGTAGTCATTGGACCCAGAGGTGAATCAGAGGGAGCTTGCTTTTATTGAAGCAGAATCTGGCATTCATACTTCATGAGTGGCGACTTTTGCTGAGAAGATAGATTCACATGTTAATATCATAAAGAATGCTAACGCCCAGATAGAGAAACTTCAACAGCAAGTAGCCGATTCATCAACTACCATTGATATGTTCCGCGATGAGAGTCAGAAATCTCTTGAAGCACTTAGTTCCTTGGATGCAAGGTGCGAAGAAATCAAAGATCGCTTAGCTGTAGGGGGATTTATGATTGAAGCAATAAATCAGCAGAGGCAAGAACTTGAGAAAAAGCTTTTAGACATTTTTTATGGGGATTGGCCCATCATTTCCATGTAGCTTTACTTTCCTTTCCCTTTTTTAGGATTTGGTAAACTATAACAGGATTCTAGAATGCAATGAAGATATCTCTTTTATTTTTTTGAATCTCATCATCTTACTTATTCTTAATCTTTAAATAACATCCCAACCTTAATAATAAGGATGTACTCGAACCAAGTGACAAGCAAAACATAGCTCAAAAGGGAAATTTTCATTTGATTTAGCTGTTCATAGTTTATAATCGTGCGGGCCAGGAGTATTACATTTTTGTTTTGAAGATTTTGCCGTACACAGTTTATACTCGTGCGGGCCAAGAGTATTACATTTTTTGTTTTGAGGATTTCGTCGTACACAGTTTATACTCGTGCAGGCCAGGAGTATTACCTTCTTTGTTTTGAGGATTTCGCCTACACAGTTTATACTTATGCAGGCCAGGAGTATTACATTTTTTTGTGTTTTTTTGTGTGTTTTGTCATACAATTTAGGCTTTTGTGACAGGGAGCATGCCCCCGAGTCTTCATGCATAAAACTTCTTCAAGAACTTCCCATTGATGGAGCCGATTCTTAAACTGTCCTTGTCCACTATCTTGCAAGCACCATTGGTATAGACTTTGGTCATCACGTACGGGCCATCCCATTTTGACACAAACTTTTTTCCGGCGCGCTTCATCATGATAATTGGTTTTCTAATGGCTAATACCAGGTCCCCAACTTGAAAAATCCTCGGGCGCACCTTCTTGTTGAAAGCTTTTGCCATGCAAACTTGATAGCACTCTAAGCGTTGTTAAGCTTCAAGTTTTTGCTCGTCTAAAGTGTTCAGCTCATCTAGCCGTAACTTGGCATTTCCCTCATTGGTCAATCCTTTTTGTAGAGCTATCCTTAAAGAAGGAATTTGGCATTCCAACGGGAGGACTGCTTCTACGCCATAGACCAAGGAATATGGAGTTGCTTAAGTAGGGGTCATATGCGTTGTTCGATATGCCCAAAGGGCTTTTCCAACTTTCTCATGCCAATCTCTCTTTGATCCTGAGATAACCTTTTTCAAAAGGTTGTACAGTGTTTTATTGAAGGCTTCAGCTAAATCGTTTGCTGCAGCGTTGTACATAGATAAGTTATGTTGGACAAACTTGAACTTGGCACAAAGTTTATCCATCAATTTATTGTAGAATGGCTTTCCATTGTTGGTGATGATGTAGTGGGGAACTCCATATCAGTAAATGATGTTTATTTTGATGAATTCTACTACATTCTCCTTCTTGACTTCCTTTAATGGGATAACTTCTGCCCATTTTGAGAAATAATCTATGGCGGCCAAGATGAATGAGTGCCCAGGGGATGACTTAGGAGTGATTGGCCCTACAATGTCAAGCCCCCTAGCATCAAAAGGCTAATAAGCCACTGTGGGATGTAACAGCTCCAGAGGTTGATGAATGAGGTTGGCATGGAATTGGCAGGCTTGACATCTCCTAGCGTAGCTGATGCAATCCTTTACCATAGTTGGCCAATAATACCCCATTCTTTTGATATGATGGTAAAGTTTTGGTCTAGATTGATGAGCTCCATAGATTCCAGAATGAACTTCTTCTACAACTTGGCCAGCTTCTTTATCACTTAAGCATCCAAGGAGGATTCCCTCGATAGAGCGGCGATAAAGAACTTCCTTGAAGTGGATGAACCTTGGTGCTCTTCGGCGAAGGTCTTCAGGTAGGTTATCATGTGCCAAGTAACTAATAAATGCTTGTCACCAATCCTCATTTGGTTCAATGATGGAGATAGTATGACTGCACCCATATTTCTTAACTAACATTTGTGGTACCACCCATCTCTTGTGTACTTGGATCGAGGCTTCTTGATGAGTTGAATTTGCTAGAACGATTGCCAGGTTGGCTAAAACATCGGCATGTCGATTGTGCCCCCGGGCAACACGATGAATGCTTACTTGATCTAATTGGTCCAATAAATGCCTTGCATATTCAAATAAAGGGAGTAGTTCAGGTTTACGAATATCATATTCTTGGAGAAGTTGGTTGACCACTAGCTTAGAATCTCCAAAGATCTCAAGTTCTTGGATTTGCATGTCCATGGCTGCTTCTAATCCAATTACCAAGGCTTGGTACTCCGCTACATTATTTGAGCACTTTTCGAGTAGGCTGAAAGAGTACGGCAAAACTTCATTGTAGGGAGAGACGAACACCACACCTACCCCTGCCCTATATTCTCAAGATGCACCATCAAAGAATATCTTTCAGGTCAGGATGATTTGTGCAAGGAAGAATTCCTCATCTGGTAGGTCTTCTGGGAGTTCCCATTTTGTTAGTATAGGGTGGTCGGCCAAAAAGTCTACCAATTCTTGTCCTTTGATTGCCTTTTGAGAGATAAACACTATGTCAAATTCAGACAGAAGAATAGCCCATTTAGCCAACCTTCCCGAAAGCACCGGTCTTGACATCAAGTACTTCAGTGGATCAGCCTTTAACACAATATGGACTACATGGGCTAGCATATAATGCCTTAGCTTCTTTATAGAAAAAATCAGTGTAAGGCATATATTCTCAATGGGAGAATAGTTAGCCTCCGCCCCCACTAGCCTTCGACTCAAGTAGTAGAGTGCATTTTCCTTCCCCTCATCATTTTGTTGAGCAAGAAATGCCCCTAATAAGTGTTCTTGGGTAGCTATGTACAATATTAAAGGCTTTCCTTGAATTCGAGCAACAAAGATGGGTGGATGGAGTAGGTAATTCTTTATACTTTGAAATGCATTCTTGCAAGCATCATCTCAGATAAAAGGCGTATCCTTTTTTAGGAGCCTACTAAATGGGTGGCATCATCCTGCTAGGTTGGAGATAAGCCGCTTTATGTATGCTAATCTTCCTTTCAGGCTTTTAAGCTCATGAGTGTTACTTGGCTCAGGCATTTTCAAGATTGCATCTATCTTTGGTCGGTCCACCTCGATGCCACGATGACAAACGATGAATACTAGGAACTTTCCAGAAGTAACACTAAAAGCACATTTGAGAGGATTCATCTTTAGTTGGAATTTGCGGAGTTGGTCAAAGACATCACGCAAGTCCTTTAGGTGCTTTGACTTGTTCTTTGCCTTCACCACCAAGTCATCGACATAGCATTCTACTTTCTTGTGCAACATGTCATCAAAGATTTTTTGCATCGCTCGTTGGTAAGTTGCACCGGCATTCTTGAGTCCAAATGGCATAACTTTGTAATAATAGATCCCTTTTGGAGTACAGAAAACTGTAAATTCTTTATCTCTCGGATCTATGCGAATTTGGTTATAACCAGAGAACCCATCCATGAAAGACAAAGCTTCATGTCCTGTCGTTGAGTCAACCAGTAATTCCGTTATTGGCAAGGTGAAGTAATCCTTTGGGCAGGCTAAATTCAGATCCCGAAAGTCTATGCAGATTCTGATTTGGCCATTCTTCTTCCTCACGACCAAAATATTTAAAATCCAGGTGGGATACTTAACTTCTCAAATGAAACCCGCATCAATGAGCTTATCTACTTCCGCCTCAATTTGTGGAATAAGTTATGGCCGAAATCTTTGTTGAGCGTATTTGATGGGGCGGGATCCATGCTTCCTCTTTCCTCAAAAGCTTCAGGGGCAGGGCTTGGTTCAGTTTCCTCGACTACTTCTTCTATGCTTGGCTCATCTTGATCTCGCCTTTCAAGTGCGATATTATTGCAGGAGGCTACTTCCTTTTGAGAATCATCATCTTTGTGAGATGTTTGGTAGCGATGCCTTTGTCTCCTTTGCCTCTGCCGTTTGGCCTTTGCTTGTGCTTTCAGATGAGCTCCATTTTGCCCGATTCATGCAAAAACTGAAGCCCTTTGTATATTATTAGTAAGGGCTTTTGGTCCCAAGAATTTAAATACGAAGACTCGAACATTCTCACGGGTTTCTTTTTCCCCCTGGTTAATCTGCAACTTTACTTGGTCTTCATCATAATCATAAATCTGAATCATCACCGGGTTGCATGATGCATTCTTTGCGAGATTAGATGGTTGATGTCCTAAACCATGCTTTTCCCTAAGCTACTTTTTTCCAAGGATTGCATCCAAATCACCAAGTTGCCGGGACCATATCCTGCTTTTTGAAACAATTTCTCGACCTTAGGACCAAACTATGCATTTGCTTTCAAGCTTTGAAATTCCTTCATTTTCTTTGAAGGTTTATCAGACACAGTTAATTTAGAAAGCGCGGAGATTGGTAGGACCATGTCTTCTTTTAGCACTCTAGCATCTTCTTTAGAAAAGCGAAGTTTGCTGGTCGAGGCAGGGATGTTCCCTTTGGTGCTTTTTGCTTTAGGGAGCATAATGGAAAAAGCCTTGGGCTTCGTATCTTGGCAGTCTTCCAGGTAGAACTTGGCATCGGCAAAATAGGTTTCCTCGATGTCAAAAGGGGCGGTTTATGCCACTACACGCTTGATGCTTCCATCCTTACCAACATACTTGAAGCATTGGTGCCAAGTTGATGGTACAACTCCATTTTCATGCATCCAAATACACCCGAGCAGCAAGTCATATGAAGTATTTGTGTCAATAACATGGAACAAAGCAGAGGTCTTCAATTCTTCTATCTCCATTGTAAGCTGAATTTTACCTGTAGAGCATTACCCCTTTTGGTTGAAACCTTGGATGGTCAATTTGCTACTCAAAAGAACTTTTATGGATAGCCTGACCTTCTTTAATGTTCGAATAGGCATGATATTCACAACGGAGCCACCATCAATTAAGATCCTCCCAATCCGGTGTTCGCAAATATATCCACTTACATAAAGAGGTCGATTATGCAAACGACGGGCCAACTGCAAATCTTCGTCATCAAAAGAGATTGTAGCCATGCAGGTGATACATTTATCAGTTGTCTTTTTGTGAAACACCTTTCCTTCATAAGCTCCTGGGTCAATGAGCACTTGAAGTATGGCTAGCCGAACATCTTGTGGTAGCTTGAGGACCTCATCCATGGTCATGGTTGTAGGGAGATCTTTGAGTTTAGAGATGATGCCAGCCTTTACCACATCAACCTTAACTCCAATGCTTACTTTGCCGGGTTCTTTTTGGCTACGACTTAATTCACTATCTCCATGAACGCCTATAGCGTTTACCTCCACATTGTGTTTTATGAAATATGACTTTGGAAAATAGTCAAGCAGTGCCACGGACCTCCTAACCACCTGTTGTGATTCTGCACTTGTTGGATGTAGTGGCTTCCAAACTTTCCTAGGCAATTGAGGATACACTCTTGTGGGTTTACACCCTTCCAGTTTTTTGTCTTTCGGAGCTTCTAGCAAAGGATAGTGTGGTGGTTGGTTTTTTCTTCGTCTTCGGTCTTTCACCATTTTCCATTCACCATCTTGCTTGTCTGACAAACTGCAACTTGTTAAATCTCCCCACCCAGTTGGCTTTTCTGCTTGGTAGCTCATCGGGTCGAACACTCTTAAAGGACTTAGGATGCTTACTCTTCTTGTCCAAGCATACTTTTCTTTCTTACTTATAAACGTTAACCATCCATCATCGACTTCGTCTTTCGACTCAGATGAGGACTCCTATGTATCTAAGTCATCGACCATGACATTATAGAAGCTTGGGGTGTTTGGGTTTTTAGAGTATTTTGGCATACTAGGGTATGCATAAATAGTTGTTACCTCGTCATCGACCTCAAATTTCACTGGGACAACATCTTTTGGGCCACATGTAAGTACTTCAAGTGTATTTTCCTTCTCTGCGAAGTCTTGAGTAGAGACCTTGACTTCATCCTCAAGTTTTTCTACGAACTTTGGGGAAGTCGCTTCAAAGCATATCTCGGCAACATTGGAAACCAATGGTTCCTCTAAATCATCGAATTTGATATATCCTTCCTTTTCCATGCGGACTATGAGATCCTTCAACACAAAGCATTTCTCGACGGGGTGGCCAACGATACAGTGAAATCGGCAATATTTAGGGTCATCTACCCTTCCAACCTCTTTCGGTCTTTTCGGATTTGGCAATTTTATCAAGTTCCTTTCTAGTAACCGGTCCAAGATTGTCAGGACATCCGAATCTGCAAATGGGTATTGTTTTGCTTCAAGTTCCTTGAGTGTCAATCTTTTCTTTACATCCGGTTGGCCCTTCACAAATTTAGTATCAAGACTTGAGATCCTTTTGAAGATCTTCACTAGAGTAGCAGCTACAGCCATGGTTTCCTTTGTCTTTACAACCTTTTCTTCCTTGTCTTTCTCGCCATCTCTCTTTTGAGAGAAACTACTTAGAACATAACTCCCATGCTTTGCAATCTGGATCTCCAAGCCATGAGCCCTTGTTGCGAGTTCTTCAAATGAGTGTGGCATGTTTCCCTTCAAGCTATAAAGTATTCCCCAGTGCATCCCTTGTGCACACATATTGATGGAAAATGCTTCACTTATCCACTCCTTGCAGTTGAGGATGTTGGCTCTCCATCGCTCTATGTATTTTGTCACTGGCTAATCCTTCTTTTGTCTGATCGCTGCCAGCTCCTGGAGGCTGACCGTTCTTCTCGTGCTGTAGAAACGTGACAAAAACTCTTTTTCAAGTTGGTCCCATCCATCAATGGATCCAACATGCATATCCATGTACCAGTCAAAAGCAGCCCCTTTCAATGATCGCACAAATTGCTTCATAAGATCACCATAAGTCCTGGCATTGTTGCAGGTTTCAATGAAGTGAGCCACATGTTGCTTCGGATTGCCCTTGTCGTCAAATTGTTGGAATTTTGGTGGTGGTTGATAGCCTAACGGCATCTTTAGCTCATTGATGCTCCTTGAGTACGGCTTTGCATACACTAGGGATGATTGTGGAGCCACTCCAGGTTGAGCTTGAATGGTATCCATGATCATGTGTTGCAGTTGTTGCGCAGACAATGAGGCTACAGACCTTTGGGCTGTGTCGTTCAACGCACTTTGCAGGGCCGTACGATCATATTGATTTTGCTTTTGCTGCTTTTCCATGTTCTCGAGCTTTTCAGCAATAGGATGAACAACTTGCTTAATGCCACTCGTAGATGCTTCCCTCGAAAAATGTTGAGCTTTTAATTTACTCATCAACAACGCAATCTGGGTATCTTTCTCTTCTAGTTTTGCCATCAACCTTTCAATGGAAAATGCCATTTGCTCAAGATGATCCTAAGGATTTCCAGAATCTGCTACCAAGGCTGGCAACTTTAACTCCAAGGATAAAGAGTAATCTGCCCACCTTTTTTTTTTGGAAAGTCGCAGATCCAGTTTTAGATTTTTCACTTGTGGTGGCCTTTTTCATTGATGTTCTGGTAGATGAGTGAGCCCTTATCTTCTCAGCGGAAACTTCCACTTCCTTGTTCCTACTTAAATGGTTGGAGTGGCTTGAAGGATTGGATCTCCCTTTTGTTGGTTGAATTTCTTGCTTCTCTATAGCAACTCATTTTTTCTTGCTTTTGCGAGAAAATTGCTTTAGCGGAGACGCCAATTGAGATCTTTCAGCACGAGTTTTGGCACGAGTGACTAGTACGACTTCCTTTTCCTTTGCCGCAGATTTCTCGGTGTTGACAGCAGCACTTTTTGCTTCCATGATCTTTACTTGAGTTTCTTCAAAGCTTTCTCGATGCAAGAGATAAGAGGTATAGAATGTCCCTAGTGGAGTCGCTAGAAATTTGTACGCACAAATTTCACGTGTAAAAAAAATTACACCATGAAATTAATTGTACACAAATTACAATATTAAAATTTAGAACAGAGATTTTGGAAGGATTGACTCTCTAGCGTGCTTCTCACATGCATAATCCTCTGATTAACGCTTTGAGCTTTTTGTGGAGACACGAACGGTGTCTTCACGAACACGGACTCTGGATTTGTCTTGCACGAACACGAACTGAGGTTTTTGCCGCTTCTTTCGGTGTAAGATTTCTGTTGTACTCCTTGGACTTGGGGGCTTTGGGCAATGTCTACCGCTTCCTTGCCGTTTTCCTTGGAGTTTAACTTGGCATAGCACAGAAACGAATCCTTCACGTTCCTCACTGCTTCCGCTGAATCTGGACTTGAACTTGATGCAATGTTGTCCCGCGTTCTTTACGTTCCTCACCATGTTCTTCAAATATAGCCTCGAAATTGGGATTTGATCTTCTTTGGAGTTGATTTCTTCTTTCGCCGGGCGTTTGTGCTTGATCAGCTTGAAGAATAGGAGAAAACTTTTTGTAGAGAGATTTTTCTTCCTCTCTAAGTTTCTGCCTCGCCAATTTCTTCTCTCCCTCCTTTTTTTTTTTCTTTGGCTTTGGGGACCTATTTATAAGTGTAGAAAGGAAATGGTTTGGTTCAAGAGAACCACATGTGACAATTATCATATATTTATCTCTTGTATTTTTCTTAAGAAAAAATAAGTATGATAATTATCTCTCATTAATTATCCAATTTATTTAATTTAAAAGGATAATTAATAGAACATTCTAGAATGTTCTAGAATATTTGAGCAAAATCATAGGCTTTAATCATTTTGGATTTTAGGGCCCAATTTGCCAAAAGTGGACTTTGGCCATAATGGCATAATGAGTCTTCATTTAGGGCCTCTAGTTGTGTGCTTTTGGGCTCCCAAAAATTGGATTTCTTGAATTCGTAGTTTCCAAAATTTGTGGAATTTTGAATTTTGGGCATCAATTTGGAAATGGACTAAACAATTTAAATTGGGTTTAATATTTTTAACCCAATTAAATTTTGATGTCTACAGTCCCGAAGCGACAAAACATTGTTTTGAAGATGAAATGCACATACTGAAATTGTGTGTAAAATGAGATCTAAAATTATAACAAACCTAAACCTAAAATTATACTCATAATCCTAAGCCTAAAAAATATTGCATTATACCTTATTAAATAGAGTGTCTTTAAAAGCATAAATCTTGATTAATTTGTATCACTGTTTTCCAACATTGTTTTTGTCTAGGTCATCATCTCCCCTAACAATGACACTCATTGTGTTCGAATCAGGTCCTTAGGGGAAATCTCGAAGCCTATAATTCTTCAGTTTGATATTGGGGGTGTGTTTAATGGTTCACTTGTAGGTTGCTCAGGAAACATCTTTGCGTCCTCTCTCTACAATGATTTAGAGTCCTCTTGAATCTATTTACAAGTAAATCCTAGTTTGAATTTTCATGAGTAATAGTATAGAGAAAATTGATACAAAATTGATATATACTTACCAATTGTATATCTATGTCAATGATTTTTTTGTTTGAGTTTTATCATTTTTGCTCCATAGTTCTTGAAGATTCTGGATCTCTTACTCAAGTTGATGGACACACTTCATAAGAGTGTTACTTGCTTTTAAGGTGTTTGCATAACAATCTGTGACAGTATCTATCACTTTGATAAGTGAGATATCTCAGTGAATATAATGAATTTTGTAACAAACATGATTTATATTTAAATAGCCTTTAATTAGTGGTTTTTTTTAAAAATAAACTTAAATAATTATATTAGCTTTTTCAAGTAAAAATATAAATTAGATAATGATCTGACTATATTTTTGAAACATATGACAAATAATTATATTAGCTTTTTCAAGTAAAAATATAAATTAGATAATGATCTGACTATATTTTTGAAACATATGACATTCATATTACAATATTATCATCATTAAATCTTATTTATATTAGAACTGATTGTATCTTAAATGAAGCATAACTTTCAAAACTTTGAACAGAAAGTAGGCCACATGGTAGTGCCATATTGAATTGAAGATTTGAGGGTATTTTTGGGATTGATAGAGTAAAAAATTGTGGTTTACTACAAATGGGGGTAAATTGCACGATTATACCCTAACTTTTAATTATTATTCTAGTTTTAACCCTAACCACCAATTTGCACGTTTAGACTCTCTAACCTCGTTTAAACATTTCTTTTTAGACATTTATGTGATTGAATTCATTAGTTATAGCGGAAAATGCCACAACAACATAGTGTTATAGGGAAAATGCTACGCTTAGTCCCTAAAAACTTTTTTCTTTAACAAAAAATCCCTGAAACATTGAAATCCAACATCAAAGTCCCCTTATCGTCTCAACCTCCCTCTCAGGCCTTTCTCTCACTGTCGTCGCTCTTCGGCCTTCCTCTCCCCGCTGTCATCACTCTCTGGCCTTCTTCGCCCCACGTCCCCACCGTTTTCACTGTCCAGCCTTCCTCTTGCCGCCATTAGCACTTTCCCTTCCCTCACTCTCGACCTCCCTTCCTCTCCCCGTTGTCGTTGTTTTCCCTTCCTTTCCCTCTCGGCCTCACTCAATTCTCCATGGCACCCAGATCTGACTTTGAAATTCACCTTCGTTCGTCTCCCTCTCCTCTAGCAACCCTATAATCTATCCCTAATTCGATCACCTTCTCCTCTGTTCCTTCATTTGATTCACTTACTTTTTCCCATCTCCAACGTCAATCCGTCAATTTGCTTTCTCTCCCTTATCCCCGAAATCAATCTTTGGTAAATCGTTGTTTGTCAGTAGCTTCGACGAGGAGTTGATCTCATGGAACTGGTGTGATCGCCAAACCCAATGGTGCTAGTATGATCTCCATTCGATGAAGAGTTAATTGCCGTTCGCCAAACCCGACGGCCCTGGTATAATTGCTAGTCCCCTTGTGGTAGCGCGGCACAACTGGTAGTGGCCATGGGTCGAGAGGAAAGATCCCAGAGACGGGAGAGGGCGAAGAGGGGAATGGAGGTTTTTTTGTTAAATTTTAATTTTAAAAGATTATTTGTTAAAGAGAAAAGTTTTCAAGGGTTAAAGTTAGCATTTTTTCCTACAATGCTATACTGACATGATATTTTCTATCAAAACTAATAAATTCAATCACCCAAAGCTCTAAAATGAAACTTTTAAACGAGGTTAGGAAGTTTAAACGTATAAATTGGAGGTTGGGGTTAAAAATGAAACAATAATTAAAGATTGGGATCTAATCATGTAATTTACTCCTACAAATGGAAAGCGTCCTATGTTTTAGCATCATATGCACTTTGTTATAGGAAATGTCCAAAACAAACTTAGATATATCTTTATATATATTTGTGTATATGTGTTTTTTGACTTATATAAGAAGTAACTACTAATGGATATTTATAGTCTTTTAAACTTCCCAAAAAGCATTTTCTATAATATTTTTACCAATCTCTTCTAATGTTAATGATATAAGTGGTCACTTTCATCTCTTAATCACTTTTGTCTAAACATTTGGTCGATGATTGTTTCTAGATAAAACTTGTACTAATTCAAATCCTTGCATCTCCTTCAAACTTTTTAGGTTACCATTATGTTTTTTTTAATACTTCCATATGAGAACAAATATAAGAGCTGTTTTACTTTATTATATTTCTTAAATTTAAGCATCTAAGTCTTTTAGTTACTTATTAGAATTTCCAATCTTGGGTGTATGGTTAGGAATTTCACTATTTCCAAATGGTGTATATAAACCATTTGACTCCTGTTAGAAAACTTTCCCCCTCCACCTTTCTAGTATATTCTAGTTTTAAACAGGAAAAAAGAGTAGCAAAATTATTGCCAAAAATCTAGGAAAAATTCAAATTTGATACAACGTTCTTCCATAGTCTTTCTCTATTCGACAACCCCAGAAACCTAAATAATTAGACCCATGAAGTCACCGACTATTCTTACTGGTGTAAAAAACTCATGAGACAGAATGTAATTTCCCAATTCTTCTGCAAAACCAAAGCCAAATCGATGGGTGTTTTTTTTACTTATTCTAGTCCAAATCATCCTGTAAAAGAAAAGAATGCTAGTGATCGCATTCTCATGATTGTAGATGTTATTCTCCCTATTATGCATTTTGTTGAGCAAAGCTAATCACTTTTGCCTGTGTTTCTTGCCTAAAATCACTTTTTTTGGCACCTAATGAAAAATTTGTCTATGCAACTTCTAATGAAAAATATTTTTCTATAGATGTGACTAGTAAGGATATAATTCCTAATTTTGAGTATTAGTTTATTTTGGATTAATGATGAGGCATGAGTAACTATATCATTTGTCGGGTCGTATGTTGATCCCTAATTTTTAATTATTTATGAAACTGATATTATGTCTTAAGTTTTTATAAATTATGATGATGTCATCATGCTACAACTCCCTATAAATAAACTGCACCACAATTTCCTATAAGTTATAATAATGCCATCAAACAATGGCTTACTACTACTTTATTTGTTCTTTCTTCGCTTCTTCCTGTTCTACTATTAGTTATATTTGTTTTTCAGCAACACACATACACACACACACATGTTGCCTTTATGATTTCATAGCTTATTGTTTCCTGCTTTCTTGTTGTTCATATTCCAAAACTTATTCTTACTGTTCTTGTTTTGATGCATACTCCTATTGTTCTCTTATACGTAATTTCTTGTTTCTTTAGAGTTTCTTATTGTTATATACATATCTTATGTCTATAGATAGAGTTCATCCTCATGTTACTGGTACACTTGTTATATTTGTTCTTTTATTTCTTCCTCCTATTCTTTTACTTATTATAATTATTACCTTATTTTATCTTTTTGTTTATTGACAAATATAACTTTCATTCTATTTAATAAGCACTACTTAGTTTTGTTTCTTAAATTTTTCTTTATATTCTTTTTTTAATTATAATTGTTTCATCTTCTAGCTTTTTGACAAATCTAAATGTTTCTTATGCTATTTGATAACTGCTTCCCACCGTTATTTCTTCTGTTCCTTGAATTCTTCTTTCTTTTGTCTTGATGATTATTGTTCTTTTTTGTTAAATTCTTCTTTTTGTTATTTTGTTGATTATAGTTATTCTTTAACACATCTTTATGTTCCTTGGTAAATCTTATTTTTTCAAATGTTAATTGATAACTACTTCCCATTTCTATTCTAATTTTTCATTGAATTTTTCTTCCAATTACATTAATGAATATAGTTGTTCCGATGTTGTATCTTCTTGTTCCTTGAAAAAATAAAGGGATTGTCAAGATTCAAGATCACCAAATCTCCACTAAACACTACATTTCCTCACAACTAACGACATATTTACCATGAAAGCCTCTACACGGGAAAACACACTCTAAAGCCAAAGAAAAACAAACCTACTATTACCAAGCAAACTTGACATTTGAATCTAAACTGTGAACTTCTCATATTCCAACCTTTTCCCATTCATTGGTGCCAAACACTTATCCTTTCTCAACACATATACATTCTCTCTATATAATTTAATTAAGCCTAAAATCTATAAAACTAGCTCAACACAAAAAAACAACAAACACAAGAAAAAAAATAATTCATTCACTTGAAATAAGTAATTGTTCCTTATTTTATGTTTATGCTCCACCAATGCTAAGCACCTATTCTTTCTCAACATATATACATTCTCATTATATAATTTAAAAAATTATTAGACCTAAAATCCATAAAACTAAAGGGTTAAAAAGGAAAAAAGACAACAAAATACCGGCAAAAAAATAATTTATGCACTCAAAGCTGAGACTTAATTACTGCACAAAACTCCAACAACCGTTCTATCAATGAAGTTGAACTGTCACAAGTAGCATCACTTATTAAATACAAAGAATCAGTATGAAATTGAGTAGTAGTGCCTACGACTTGTGTAGCCTATTCCTAACCATGATACATCAATATATATATATATATATATATATATATATATATATATATATATATATATTTGCCTAGGTTATATGCTTATTAAAACTCAATAATTTAAAAAGCTCATAAATTATTATAATTGATATAAGTATTTCTTATTAATATTTTTTGTTTTTTTAGGAAACATCACAGAGGGTGTAGCTTTCATTCCATAAAAACATCCAGCAACACTTACAAAGTAAGGTTAGGGACCTACAGCAAAAAATGGCAAAGTTTGACTTAAAAAGAAATAAAATCAAAGCTTACTCTTGTGCTACACAACAAAATCAAGGGATAACAAACTATGCAAAACCAAATTAATACTATTACTGGCCCTAATCTGAATAGCCTCTAAAATATACACAACAAGTAACTCAAGTTGTCTACAGCCACCCTAGTAGAGACATGTATTCCTTTCCTGCCACAAGAAATACACAAAACTAGTAAAACACATTCTTCTTAACTTTATGTTAACATTTTTTCCTTTACATTCCTATTAAACCCAGCCAATAGTTGAGACCATCTCATAAGAGCTTATAATAGCTTTACTTTACACATAATTTCTCTTTAAACACATATGAAATAACCACAAGCAAAGAATAAATGGTTTCCAGATTCATCAAGAGCCAAACAAAAAGGACAAAGGGTAGGAGATGTTGTCAAGTATTCCAAAAGGCATATCCCACATGGCTTGGACAAGGAGAGCTTCTAGACTTTATAAGTTACCATGCCCAAGTGGGCTAGGTAAGAAAGAAAGTAGTAATGGGCTCACGCGCACAAGATGGGCTAAAACAGTGAAAAGAGCCCGATTTCCCCCCTGTGCGCAAAGTAACACGAGGCCCGATCCAAGTCAGTTTTTACATTTTCCTGAATTTAATTTTTTACCCTTACCCGGAAAACTTGTTTTTCACATGTTGGAAAACAAAACGGGCTCAACGTACAAAATCATAACCGACCCTTACCCGGAAAACTTGTTTTTCACATGTTGGAAAACAAAACGGGCTCAACGTACAAAATCATAACCGATATTAATTTTGTAACTCCCAACATTACTACCCCAACGTTCAATTATGACCACTGCTACCTATAAATACCCACTCCTACTCCACTATCAGATCACCCCGCTTTCGAGCTCTCTCTTCTTTCCCCCTCCTGCTCTGATCCTTGCTGGTTCTTGTGTTTCTGCTGATTCCTAGAGTATCCCGGATATGAGTGCACACTTCCCGGAAGATCCATTGTATCCTAGGAGATTTTCGCAGACCTGTTCTTCTGCACGTTTTGGAGAGTCACGAGCTATAATCCTTGAGGACAGTGTATACACGCTTCGGGTCGCTGGTGGTTCGTGATTGTTGCAACTCAATTATTCCAACAATCTCAAGGATTATATCATGAATCCGAACCACAACAATGGTGTTCCAATCATCGATCCTTTGGACATTGTCCGGGAAGAGCCTGTTGAAATCAAGGCTGCAGCTGCCAACTGTGAGAAAGCTCTTGCAACTGCAATTACGCAAATCGATCGAGAGAAAGATCCCGACCTTGCGGCTGCTTGCGATAGAGCACTCACTGATGCTCGTTTCTACATGAAAGCTGCATCCAATGCCAGGATGTCGGTTCCTCCAAACCCTCTATCAACATTTGCAAAGCCATTCCCTAACATTTCAAAGATAGAAGTGTTTAGTGGAGAAAGCTACAAGAGATGGCAAGAATTCATTTACATGCTGCTAGATGTGCATGGAGTTGCTTTCGCACTGAATGAGTCCAAACTGACTGACCCCAAGCTGCAGGAGTCTTGGACTTATACTGATAAGGTATGCCGTCACACAATAATTTCAACTTTATCTAATGAGTTGTTCGATGTCTACATTAAGTACAAGAAAGCAAAGGAAATATGGGAGTCCATGCTGCTCAAATACACAGCGGAGGATGTGGGCAAGCAAAAGTTCATGATCGAGAAATTCTATCGATGGGAAATGGAAGATGAGAAGGATGTAAAAACATAAATCAATGAATACCACAAGCTTCTGGAGGACTTGAAAGGGGAAAAGATCACACTGCAAGAAAAGTTCGTAGCTGGCTTGTTGATTGAAAAACTGCCACTATCATGGAGAGAATACAAGCAACAACTAAAGCACAAGCACAAGCAGCTGTCTTTGGCCGACTTAATCACTCACATTATCATCGAGGACACCAATAGGAAGGAGCAGCGCAGCCAAAGGGAAGCAATTGACCTCCAGTGCCAATCTCGTCAACTCTAAGAGGTACAATCCAAAACCAAAACCCAACAATAACTTCAAGCCAAGACCAATGCCAGCTAATAATGATGACAAAGAAGTGCTGCCTTGCTTCGTCTGTGGAAAAAAGGGGCACTTTGCTCGACAGTGCCGGAAAAGAAAGTACTTTGATAAACCTTCTAAACCAAGGAAAAATCTGGCTCATGGGGATGATGATGATGACATCATTACTGCGGTAGTTTCACAAGCATACCTTGCTGCTAATTCAAAAGAGTGGGTGATAGATTCTGGTGCCACCAGGCATATTTGTGGCAACATAAATGCATTTTCCTCCTATACTCCACTAGGAGAAGGCGTTGAAATAATGTATCTTGGTGACTCTCGAGGTACACCAGTTCTGGGCAAAAGCAAGGTACTTCTAAAATTGACCTCTGGAAAGACACTGGCTCTAAGTGATGTATTGCATGTACCCATCATAAGAGCCAACTTGGTCTCCGTGTTTTTGCTGATGAAGGCTGGCATCAAGGTCACATTTGGTTGTGACAAGATAGTCATGACTAGAAACAATAATTATGTGGGTAAGGGTTATTGTAACCAGGGTCTCTTTGTACTGAGTGTTTCTAATATTATCAATAACAATAATGCATCATCATCTGCTTACTTGGTTGAGTCTCTTGATTTATGGTATGCTAGATTAGGACATGTGAATATATCTTATTTGAAAAAAATGCAATCATTAGGTTTAATCACACCCCCTAGTAACACAAGTTTTGATAAATGCGAAATATGTGTTGAAACTAAGTCAACAAAGAAAACTTGTACTTCAATTGAAAGAGAATCAGAATTATTAAGTTTAATTCACACTGATCTTGGTGATTTGAAACATAATATGACTAGAGGAGGAAAAAGGTATTATGTGACCTTCATAGATGATTTCTCTAGATTTACCAAAGTTTATTTGTTAAGAAACAAAGATGAGGCTTTTGATATGTTTTTGTTGTATAAGTCTGAAGTGGAAAATCAATTGAACAAAAGGATTAAAAGAGTTAGATCAGATGAAGGAGGTGAGTTTTTATCGTTTAATGATTTTTGTGAAAAAGAATGGATAATTCATGAGTTAACTCCACCATACTCTCCTGAATTAAATGGTGTAGCTGAAAGAAAAAATAGAACTTTGAAAGAAATGATGAATGTCATGCTTGTTAGTTCTTCTGCTCCTGATAATCTTTGGGGAGAAGCTATGTTATCTACTTGTCACCTGCAAAATTGAATTCCTTAGAAAAAGACTGGTATAACTCCATATGAAATATGGAAGGGTTATCTCCCAAACTTAAAGTACTTAAAAGTTTGGAGATGTCTTGCAAAGGTTATGCTTCCTGAACCAAAAAAGCGTAAAATTAGATCAAAGACATCCATTTGCATGTTTATTGGATATGCAGAGCATAGTGCTGCATATAGATTTTTAGTGTTGAGAAGTGATGTGTTAGACTGTAACACCATAATTGAAACAAAAAATGCTAAGTTTTTTGAGCATATCTTTCCTTTGAAGAAGGAAAAGATTTCTCGTGCCCCCACTGATGAAAATATCCCTGAACATCAAGTGGAAGATTTGAGAAGGGGTAAAAAGAAAAGGAAAGAGAGTTCATTTGGACATGACTTTTACACTTACCTTATAAATGATCTCATAACTTTTAACTAGGTGATTTCTTCAAAAGAATCTATTTTCTGGAAAGAAGCCATTCAAAATGAAATAGATTCTATTTTACAAAATCAAACATGGAATTTGGTAGATTTACCACCTGGTGCTAAACCCATTGGTTGTAAATGGATTTTCAAAAGAAAACTTAAGCCTGATGGCTTAGTTGACAAATATAAAGCAAGATTGGTAGCAAAAGGATTTACTAAAAAAGAAAATGTTGATTATTTTGACACCTTTGCACCAGTTTCTAGGATTTCTTCAATAAGAGTTTTATTTGCCTTGGCTTCTATACATAAACTTATTATACATCAAATGGATGTTAAAACTGCTTTCTTAAATGGAGATCTACAAGAGGAAATATATATGGTCTAGCCAAAAGGCTATGTTGTTTCTGGACAAGAAACAAAGATGTGCAAGTTGCGAAAATCCTTATATGGATTAAAGCAAGCACCTAAACAATGACATGAGAAATTTGATCAAGTCTTGTTAAGTAATAACTTTTCAACTACTAGAGTTGATAAATGTGTTTACGCAAAACTTGAAGGTGGTGAATGTGTAATAATTAGCCTCTATGTGGATGATATGGTCTTTTTTGGAACTACTCTTGAAATAGTTGAACACACCAAAAGCTTCCTATCTTCATAGTTTGACATGAAAGATCTAGGGGAAGCTAGTGTAATTTTGGGTGTTAAAATCATAAGGAAAGAAAGTTGCTTAATGTTGTCACAAGAGCATTATGTTGAAAAACTTCTAATGAAGTTTAACTATTTTGAGGTGACACCTATGAGCACTCCTTATGATGCAAACACACAATTAAAGAAAAATAAAGGTGAAAGTGTTGCTCAACAAGAGTATGCACAAATTATTGGAAGTCTAATGCACCTAATGAACTTCACTCGACCTGACATAGCTTATGCTGTATGTAGATTGAGTAGCTATACTCAAAATCTGAGTGAAGAACATTGAAATGCTTTGGTAAGAATTATGAAATATCTAAAAGGTACCATGAAATGTGGTATCATGTATAGTGGTTTTCCCGCTGTACTAGAAGGGTACAGTGATGCTAATTGGATTTCTGACTCTGATGAAACCAAATCTACTAGTGGGTACATTTTCACTCTTGGTGGTGGAGCTGTGTCTTGGAAATCTTCAAAGCAAACCATTATTGCCAGATCCACTATGGAGTCAGAATTTATAGCCTTAGAAATGGCTGGAAGTGAAGCTGAGTGGTTGAAAAACTTCTTAGCAGATATACCGTTGGGCATAAAGCCAATGCCTTCTGTGTCTATGCATTGTGATTGCCAAGCGGCAATAGCAATTGCAAAAAATAAAACTTACAATGGAAAAAATAGACACATTCGATTAAGACATGATGTTGTAAAGCAGCTGCTTAATGATGGTGTTATATCGATCAATTATGTAAAGTCAAAAGTGAATTTGGCCGATCCTTTGACTAAACCTTTGGGAAGGAAAATGATATATGAAACATCGAGGGGAATGGGACTATTGCCAACCTGAGTCAATCGTGATGGTAACCCAACCTATATGATTGGAGATCCCATGAATTAGGTTCATATGGGTAATAACAAGTCACTGTTAGACCTGGAAGCATTATTGAAACTTTTCCTTAAAAGGTCCCTCCTATGGTGTAGATAATACAAATACTGCATTTACTAAAGGATGAGCAAAAAGCTCTTAATGATTTACATAAGCCATGATGGGTAGTGTATTTATGCAGTATACACTTGATGGAATCACCTATATGGGTGTAGGAGTGAAGCCGCTCCTATGAGATTTGTGGTAGAATCTTTAAAGCACTCATGGAAACCAGGACATGCGCATGGCCAATAAGCGCAACACCACGATGAACAGCAGAAATTGTGGGGGTGTAATGTGATCAATGAATCACTTAAATTACAAAAGGGTATTTGGTTCATAGAAACTAAATGCTTCACCAAGTACTCTGTAAGTTAAGTATCATTGGCTCCAGGACTGGTTCATAGTCTCATAGACACCAGCCACGATGCATTACATTCTTAAGCTTGAAGCCAGCAAGAAACCTTGAAGTAATGCCTTTTGAAATATGTGGGGGATTGTTGTCAAGTATTCCAAAAGGCATATCCCACATGGCTTGGACAAGGAGAGCTTCTAGACTTTATAAGTTACCATGCCCAAGTGGGCTAGGTAAGAAAGAAAGTAGTAATGGGCTCGCGCGCACAAGATGGGCCAAAACAGTGGAAAGAGCCCGATTCCCCCCCCCTGCGCGCAAAATATCACGAGGCCCTGTCCAAGTTAGTTTTTACATTTTCCTGAATTTACTTTTTTACCCTTACCCGGAAAACTTGTTTTTCACATGTTGGAAAACAAAACGGGCTCAACGTACAAAATCATAACCGATATTAATTTTGTAACTCCCAACATTACTACCACAACGTTCAAATTCCGACCATTGCTACCTATAAATACCCACTCCCACTCCATTCTCAGATCACCCCGCTTTCGAGCTCTCTCTTCTTTCCCCCTCCTGCTCTGATCCTTGCTGGTTCTTGTGTTTCTGCTGATTCCTAGAGTATCCCAGATGTGAGTGCACACTTCCCGGAAGACCCGTTGTATCCTGGGGGATTTTCGCAGACCTGTTCTCCTGCACGTTTTGGAGAGTCACGAGCTATAATCCTTAAGGATAGTGTATACACGCCTTGGGTCGCTAGTGGTTCGTGATTGTTGCAACTCAATTATTCCAACAGGAGATACTTCCATAAAACAACATAATCTATCATATATAGGTGATCTGTTAAGCATTGCAAACCAGCAGATCATATAGAATTTAGGGACCGAAGCTCACACCATTTTTTCCTAAGTAACATTCTGAAAATTCTCCACAACATATAGATAAAGCTGAGTTAATAAGAAACTTTCCATTCTTTACACAGTCCTAAACCTGGTTATGCACACAATCTACAAACAGCCTTCTAGCTTTCAACACGTGTTTTCAGGTAACAAAGACATCTCCAGTAGGACTAACTTGCCAAAGATCAGATCCTCTAATATAATATGCATGAACCCATTTCACCTATAAACTTTCCTTATCCACCATCTCTATAGTTTTGTACCATGAGTCGCATTGTTCTAACTAATGAGGCTAAAAATACTAAGCTCCCCAACTTTTAGGAACATAAACTCTCTTTCAGGTAACAAGATAGTTTCTACTTAAAATGGAGCCAGTCTAGATAAAAGTTCAGCAACATTGTTCAACATGCCCTAATATAGTCTTAGGCATGGGAAATATAGGTAACCAATAAGCTTGGATACCAAAAAAGACAAACTTATCCAATTGTACTCTACTAGCATAAGATAACAACTTATTAGACTAACAATTCAAATTTCTCAAGATCTGTTCTTCCAAATGCTTGTAATGACTCACCTGCAATCTCTTATCCACAAAAGGAACCCTAAGTATTTTATGGGAAAGACACCATTTGTCATACTCAAAATCCTCAAAACAGCAATCTTGGTGAAGTCATCCACCCCACCCATGAACACCTGAATCTTTTCATAATTTACCACTAAACCAATGGTTTTAGAGAAAATATTTAGACAAAGACTTATAACAAAAGCAGATTAAAGGTCACCCTTAGCAAAGATTATGATATCATCCATATACATCAAATGAGACAGTTTTACCTTTTTACATTTAGGGTGATAAATAATGTATTTTTTTCATTATACATATTTACTAGACTTTAGAAAGATAATCCATTGCCAACATAAAAATCAAAGGAGAAAGGGGGTCTCTTTGTCTCACACCATTTTTCCTTAAAACTAGCCACAAAGATTACCATTTAGCACAATGGAAAAATGAAAGGCTTTTACACAGATCATTGCTCATCTAATCCATTTCTCAAGAAGCCCAGATGTAGAATAAAATTTTTTAAAAATCTTATCATAAGCTTTCTTTAGATCAATCTTTAAGCACATTCTAGATTTAATGTTTTATTTAGAGTATCCTTTCATAAGCTCATGACAAGTCAAAATATTATCAACAATTAATCTATGCTTAACAAAAGCCCCTTAATTGTCATGAATAATTAAAGGCAGCACATTTTGAAGCCTACCAGCTAAAATTTTATAGACAAATTTATAAAATACAAAACAACATGGTATAGGCTTGAAATCACTAGTAATAGAGGCATGAGCATGATTAGGCACAAGATGTATAATAATAGCACGTAGAGCATTAGGAAGGTTACCATTATCAAAGAAATGGTAAATAACAGCAGCAATATTAATACCAATAATATCGCAGTTATGCTAGAAAAATCCAGCAGTAGATACATCTGGACTATGGGCTTTATGAGCATTTATAACTTTGATTGCCTATATAATTTCTACCGTAGAGACATCATTTACCCAAGTTCTTTGATGTTCATCAATTAACCTAGGGCCATTGTCAACAATAAAAGGATTAATATCAAGTAAGCTTGTATTAATAGTACCTTGGAAAGAAGAAAATAAATAAAAAAAATCATTTTTAATTTCAGGTTGGAGAGTTTTAGTCTTTTGGCAGCTTTACTTATCAAACAAGTAATACTAGCTTTGGTACTTCTCTCCTTCATCCTTGTATGGAAAAATTTTTTGTCGTCATCATCCAACTTCAACCAATAAACTGTAGCCTTTTGATTATAGAATTCATCGTCAATTGTCTTTAGAATAAATATCTTCTTGTTAGCCTTTTGCCAAGTTATATATAAAGATCAATCACCCCAGTTTTGATCTAAATGTTTTTACAATAACTCCAACTCCAACCTTTTTACTTTAACCCTCCTCGAGATGTTAGAAAAACTTATAAATTCAATTGCTTGAAAGCTTTCATCAAAGCACATAGTTTCCCCAAGACCCTTTGCCAAATATCTCTATTAGCAACCCTAGGACTAACTTGCTAGGTATTCCTCACTATTTGATTATAGGAAGGATGTTTCTACCACATCTGTAAGTACTTGAAAAGGGGCCTTATTTGAATTAAACATTCTGACAATTCTAAAGAGATCTAAGCACCACTTCTTATTAAACTCTACATTTACAGTTGGAAACTTCTCAAACCAAGCATTGTTCCCTATCACATGATCTAGTTTACACATAATTCATTATTCAAAAGCTTGGGCAATACTTTATGGAAAAAAAATATCCAATGCTTCTAAGATTGGTTAATTCATTAGATCATAACAATCAGTAAAGCCAAATGACTGCTACTCTACAACACCATTTGCAGTAGCCTTTTTTTCAAAGCTCAAAATTTCATTAAAATCCCTACACATAATCCAAAGGTCTATTAAATTTGAAGCAAATTACTCAATCTTTTAGCATAACCTTCTCCTTTCCCTTAAGTCATTATAAGCACACATTGCAAAAATGATGCATCTCTATTATACAACTTTATTTTGAACCTCATAATGAATAACTTGATCAGAGGTAGTAAGGTACTTGATCTCTAAGACATTTGGGTCCTATAGAAGCCAAATCCTCCTATTGATGGCATATACAAAATTTTTCAAATATTGCCAACCCCATAGTTATACTCCTATAAATAGTATTGAACTTTCTACTTTTAACTCTTATTTCCAATAAGGCCAAAAGACTAATGTTGTACTTCTAGATTATTTTCCTTACTACTTTTGTTTGAGGCTAAGATTCAACCCTCATATATTCCAACAACCCCATATTAATCAAGTAAGGATGAAAGACATCCTTTCCATATATCCTTCTATATCATCCCCCATCAAACTTATCTATAGTGATTCAAAGGCATTAGCTAATACTAAGCCATTTTGCTTTTATTTTCCTTCATCGAAAGTAGGTTATTTCTTTTGACCCAAACTCTAATCCCCCCTCCAAGCATATTCCACACAGTGCTGCTGAGTCTTTACTAATTGAGGATCACCATTTTTCACCCTACTAGAGCTTGGTATATCCTTCCAAGTATTAACCACCTGATCAATTGGAACCATCACCTTTACATACTCTTCCCATCATTCTTACCCATAAGCCCTTTTTCATCATTTAGCCTGGGTTACATTCTTTCTCATGGTGTCCCTATTTTTTACATTGGCCATACTGATTTGGCCAACACTTGTAAATAATAGGTTGATCCTCATGATCACCATTTGGTTTCCTCACGCTCCCATTGTCCATAACCACATCAGTAAACATAATGTTAACAAGGACTCTGGCAAAAGAGAGACAAGTCCTATGCACCGTAGCAAAACTTGCCAACAAAATTTTTCCAATCTTACTCATTATCCTGCTCATAATATTTAGATTCCAATACTACAATTTAAGATTTGGTAACCAAACCTAGATAAGCAAAACATCAAACAAGCCTCTATCTAATTTCATATCCATTTTCCATTTGTACAATAGCAGAGGTTTTCTAAATGCAAAGTTCATTTAACCTTATTGTGTGTGTGCAATATGTCTTAAAACCACACTATACCTGTAAGTACATAGATCTTTTTTTAATTCGGGGGAGTGGGTATTGATCCCATGAGGATTGTAGAGTAGATTGAACAATTACCAAGGCTTTTCATAATCAATCTTAGCTAAAGCAATAAAAAATGGACAATTCTATTCTAAGAGATAGAAAATGAGACCTAATTCTTACGTGTTTAGAATGGGTACTAAATTCTAACACTAACCCTACTTCACTAATTCACGTCTTTTAATGGTTTTTCTTAGATTTACCGAGTACACTTCCTATGGCTTTCATCACTTGAATTGGTTTGGAGGTGAAATAATCCTAGTTTCTAGCTCTTTTTACTTGTTGGTGATGCATTCTATTCATCTCTTTGCTTTCCTAAGCTAAAGAGCTTTCTTCTTTTACCTTAACATAGTAAGGACTCCCGTATCTAGTATTACCTTAGGAAGAGGTCTTACAAGTTCTATCTACCAACACCTTAGTGAAAAAGACAAGTCTCCTAACTATGTTTCTAATCATTATCTTCCTTACATAGTTCAAAATTTTCTTTTACTTTCCTAAGCATAAAGAAAAATCTAAAGCATCAATCACTTATGGCCATTAGTCAATCAAGCATCATTTAAGAGTAAGGCAAGAAAAAAACAAGCATTAAAGAAGAAGGCTACAAACCCATTCATGTATTCAACCAACAAAACCAATATCAAGTGACTATAACCATAAAAAGTACAAAGAGAACTACACCATAACTAAAACAAAAAGAAACACAATTCTTGTATTCACAATATTCACCAAATCCAAAGAGAGAAAAGAGGAAAAAAAATCAAGAATCCCCTGTGGAATCACTAGCTTGACCTCCAAGGCACTCTTAGCTCATCCTCCAAAGTAGCAAGAATTCCAAGATGATGAACACAAAAACAAAACCCAAGAACAACTCTAGTCTCTTCTAAATGACGCTAAAAAATTAAAAAAAAACCCCTTCTATTCTTAAAACCATAGCTAAAATCTTCCAAAATGCAAGGCTTGGGCCTTATCCTCTTTCATTCTCCTCCAATCATCCAACGGCATGGTGAGTAGGTGAAAGTTGTACATTCTTGGGCTCTAAGATTACTTCTTTAAGAATGCAGTCCATTTTTCTATCCAGATATGAAGTGTGATCGCACTTTTTTTAGTGCTACTGCATTTTTGCCTTGAGAAGAGAAAGTGTGGTTGCATTTTTGAAGTTTGATCGCATCTTGGTCTCTTGGGTGATTTTCCTTCACTTGAGGTATGATTGCACTTTTATTTGTGCAATTGCACTTTTTGCTATTTTTGCTCCTAGTTTACTTCTAGCTTCTCTAACTTTGATTTCAGCTCTAAATTTGCCCCCAATTTTCTGCTCATTGCTCCTTTTTGCCCTCCAGAAATGAAATGAAACCTACAACACTAAAAATTGTACTAAGTACTAGCAAAATAGAATGAAATAAAATGAAAAAGTGAGGAAAAATACATAGGAACTCTTGTGACTATCAATCTCTATAAGATTTTCATGATATCATTAAGGAAATGCAATAAAAAAGGAACAAACATGATTGAATCTTTGTTACCACCAGCGTCAACATATTTTTTGACTGAAAGTGAATGTACTTTCAAATATTATCATATGAGACCTTCGTACCAATCACAATGCCAGCTAAGGTCAGCCTCTATTCGTTATAACCTTGTTCAACTTCCTCATCACTAAGCACAATCACGTCATTGTTTACATCATTTTCACAAAATCGGAGTTCAAAATTTGCGGGTTACTAGACATTCAAATAATCTGGCACCTTTAGTTAACTTGTCTATTCTACAACTTATGTGCACAACACCATGGCCAAGTCCTAAGGTGCAACTTTCTTTGGTCTTTCTTAGAATATTGAAACACAATAGAAAACATTAATGACATTAGCATTGATGGCAAACCTTTGACCTCAAATCCTGGTGATTATGGAGACACAAAATGGTTGAGTTGGTCAAAGGCATTGACATAGAACTCTCTTACTATAGCCATTGATGCATATCTAGGTACCATGGCAAAAGTCTCCCATTGTCGATAATTAATCTTCCCCACAATATCATAGTTAGAATGATGCCGATAGTTGAAACCCAACTGGTGAGTGACTTGCCAACCTAAAGAGCTTTCATACGACTCTTGAGCTTCTTAAGACACAAAATGCGCGACATCAAAGCTAGCATTGAGAGATACTTAGCTCCTTCTCATACTGCTATCACCTATAGACTCTATAAAGAAAAAAAATAAGCATGAACATCTTCAATAATTAAGGCTATTTTCAAGTTAAGAAAGTTATTTTAGTAAGTTGGAAGTATATGAAGTTAAGGCAAGCATTCAATGGAAGGTAAAGTTTCATGTTTTTTGAACAATTAGAACTAGCATATAAGAGCATGTATTTGTTTAAAAATGAAGTATGTCACTCCTAAATGCAAACTAAGTGAGGCATTAAACAATTAATCCAATTCACAAAGCCATATTGTAGTTCAATACTTACTACATGAACATGTGAACATTCTTGTTCTTTAAAGGTACATGAGTGAAAATTATCATAGTGTAAGTGAAATTATTTAAAATTTAAGCTTGACCTATTCAATTGGAACAACAAAGAAGATATTTCACGCCAAAAACAAAGATGAACACAACCTATATGAAATCTACCATAAAAATTTCACCCCCCTCCATGGGTGGTTTTTTACCTTTAACTAACAATCAATTCTAAGTAACATTCATGTTAGAAATCATCCACCCATCATCACATTCATCAAGAATTATCATCCCAACAAGCAAAAACACAAGTATCAAGCAATAAAGTTCAAATTCTCTTCACCATACATTCTTCCTTCCTAAAACATGAAATCAAGAGATGTGAACATAAAAATGAAGAGAAAAAAATGTAGAATCACTTACTTGTTGAAGATTGATGAAAGAAAATTGCAAAGATTCAAACCATGTGATGCTCGGGAGGGGTTAGGGTTTTTTTTAGAAAGAAGAAGAATGCCGAAGAAAAATGAGAGAAAAGAAATTGCAAGTTCAATTTTAAGGCCCGAAGTGCAATCACACTTTAAAAATGTAGTCCCACTTTTGGCCTTAAATTTTATTTTCTAGGTTTGAGCAATTGCACTTTAAAAGTGTGGTCACACTATATTTTCTTGAGTGAATTTTTCCTCCTACAGGTGCAATCGCACTTTTGTGAATGTGATCACACATTCTTGATTAATCATGGAAAATGTGATCGCACATTTTTCTGTGTTTACAATGTAAAATTGCACTTTTTGTAAGTGCGATCTCACTTTTCTTTGTTTTTATAATCTTACACCTCTTCTCATTTTTTTCATGCAAAATCACTATTTTTTACCTGATAAAACTGTCTCTAGTGCCTTACCAACTTCCAATTTAATAAATACCCTCCTTTAATGTTGAAGTCACCTTGAAGAACAAGATTTTTGTCCAACTATGCCTCCCATCAATACACTCCATATTTCACCTATACACAAAATGTAACCAAAAATGGAAAACTACCAAGAATAATAAGTAAAGTAAGCTACTAAATCAAAACTGTTGGGGTGCCTCCCAACTAGTGCTTAGTTTATCATCTTAAGCTAGGCAAATCCTTTTTCTTTTTGTCATGATGAGGGGTAGCCCAAAGTGATCTTACCAACTTCACAAAGCTCATCTCCATAGTAGGCTTCAACCTCTGTCCATTGGCTTGGAATTCCTTCCATCATCCATTGCGAGTTCTACCGCACCACATGAATGAACCTTTTCCACAATAAATGGGCTGGACCACCTTGATTTGAGCTTTCTCGGGAAAAGCTTGAGTTTTGAATTATAAAGAGCACCTGTTGCCCCGAAAAGAAATTCTTCATCAAAATAATGCCATCATGCCACTTTTTAATCATTTCCTTATAGAGCCTTGCACTTCTGTAATCATCAAGGTGTAATATGCCTTATGCTCCAATTCAACTAGTAGGTGGTAAGCCTTTCCAAAAACAATAAGGCAAGGTGACATCCCAATATAAGTCTTGTAAACAGTTCGATAAGCCAACAAAGCATCATCAAGTCTTCTTGCCCAATCATTCATTTGGAGATTTACCTGTTTCTCCAAAATTTGCTTGATCTATTTATTTGACACCTCCGTTTGACACTTCCGTTTGACCATTTGTTATTGTGATATGAAAGTGCCATTTTATCTCGGACTCCATATTTTTGAAGAGCTTGAGAGAACAACTACAAAAATGACTACCCTCATCACTTATAATGGCTTTTTGGGCACCAAATCTTGAAAATATGTTCTTTTGCACAAAGTTCATTACCATTTTAGCATCAGTATTAGAAGTAGATATGGCCTCTACCCATTTAGATATATAATCAATAGCCAACAAGATATAAAAATGTCCAAAGAAAAGAGGAAAAGAACCCTAAAGTCTATTCCCCAAACATTAAATAGCTTAACTTCAAATATATTTGTGAGAGGAAGTTTATGTCTCCTTGATATATTCCCCATTTTTTGACACCTATCACATGTTCTCACAAAGGTATAGTAATCTTTAAAGAGGGTTGGCTAATAAAAACTAGATTGTAATGCCTTGGTAGTTGTTCTTGATGGACCAAAATTTCGTCCACTAGGTGAGACGTGACAATGATGAAGAATGCCCTCACTTCTCCAACTGGAACACAATGTTAGATTACTTGATCGGAACACACCTGGAAAAGAAATGGTTCATTCCATAACTAATGTTTGATGTCCGACATGAATTTCTTCTTTTGTTGAAGACTCAAATCGGGAGGCAATGTTCTTCAAACAAGAAATTTACATAGTTGGCATAATAAGGCTCTCCAAGTGTTATACTCCATAATTGTTTATTAAAAAAAGACTCTTGAATGGGCAAGGGTTTGTCTTTCTCTTAACTTCCAACCTTGAAAGGTGATCAGTAACAACATTCTCATTTCATTTTTTACATTTAATCTCAAAATTAAATTCTTAAAAAAAATGCATATAATCAACCAAGTCTTTACATCTTTCTTTTTGAACAAAGACCAAATTACTGCATAGTCAGTGTATATGATCACCTTTGAACCAATAATGTATTGTCTAAACTTGTCTAAGGAAAACACCACTGCCAACATCTATTTTTCTATTATTGAGTGGTTTCGTTGGGTGGTGTCAAGTGTACAATTTGCATAATAGATAGAACGGAACAATTTGTCCCTTTTTGTCCTAAGACCACTCTAATAGCATAGCTGCTTGCATCACACATCAATTTAAATAGTTGGCTCTAATCCGGAGTCACCATAATGGGATTATTAATCAAATTTTCCATGATCAATTTAAAAGCCTTCAAACAAGCCTCATCAAACTCAAAATGAAGCATCCTTCTCAAGAAGAAAGCAAATGAGCATGCCCAAGAAAACTCTGAACACCTTTGACATTCTTTAGTAGTGAGAGATTCTTAATTACAAGTACCTTCATATGATCAACTTCAATCCCTTGACATGAAATCTTATGTCCCAACACTACCCTAACTTGACCATGAAGTGGCACTTCTCCCAATTTATTGCTAAGTTGGTCTCATAACACATTTTCAAAACTCGAGTCAAGTTATGTAAGCATGAATCAAATGAAACCCAAAGACAGAAAAATCATTCATGAACACTTTCATAGTCTTCCCAATCATGTCCGAGAAGATGGCCATTACACCTTTGAAAGGTGGTTGGTGCATTACACAATTCAAATGACAATTTTCAAAAGGCAAGTGTACCATATGAATAGGTAAAAGTGGCCATTTCTTGATCCTTCGAAGCTATAGCAATTTGGTTAGATCTAAAGTACATATCCAAAAAATAATGATACTTGTGTTTGGCCAACTTATCAAGCATTTGGTCAATGAAAGATAGTGAAAAATGGTCTTTTTGAGTAGCTTTGTTCAACTTCTAGTAATCCATGCATACTCTTTACCTGGTGACAATTTTAGTAGCAACCAACTCATCAAGTTCCTCCATTTTTAGGAGCAACTTGAACCAGAGTCATAAAAAAAGAAAAACAATTCAATATAGCATAAATGATTCTCACTTTGAGTAGCTTGAGGATTTCTTTCCTAACACTTCCTTCATAACCAGATTTAATCTTCTTTAAGGTTCAGTGGTTAGTGTGTAGGAATCCTCTATGTGAATCAATTGCTTTGTCCATATTGCATGCATAAAGATGAACTTATGCCTTTAATATCCATGCATAAAGATGGAGTTATGCCTTTAATATCCAATATGAACCAAGCAATTGCTTCCTTGTGTTCCCTTAACACTCTCAACAATTTCTCTCCTTCAAGTGGAGACAAAGTGGAAGAAATTAGGACTGGGCATGTTCCCTCTTTTCCAAGATAAACATATTTTAAACTTTCTAGGAGTGGCTTTAGCTCCGGTTCATGTTTTTCCATTTCTTTTAATGCCAACGATTCTTCCAATGTTTTACCATTTTCCCAATTTTCCTTCAAGGAGTCCATCGCAAGTGTATAGAAAGGTTCCTCACGATCTATGTCCTTTACTTTACCAACAATATCCTTAACACTCCAAAGAAGTAGATCTCTACCAATCATCACTTCATGCATTTCTCTCACACATTCATTCACAACAACAAGTCTTAAGCAAGGATATACCTCATTAGGTGCCTTTATAACTTGAAAAATGTTGAAGTTTACTTAATCTTCATTGACCCTCATAGTGAGTTTTCCTTGCTCCACATCCACCAAAGCTTTTTTGATTGCCAAGAATGGTTGACCAAATATTAATGGGATATTTTAGTCTTCCTCCAAGTCCAATATAACAAAGTCTATGCAAATGCAAACTTGTCAACACTAAAAAGAACATCCTCAACAACTCCACAAAGATACATTAGGGTTTTATTTGCTAATTACAAGTTAATGGTCAATGGTTTTATCTCCTCAAGGCCAAGTTTCCTATTAAGGGACAATGACATTAAGTTAATGCTTGATCTTAAATCACAAAGAACCTTACAAGAAAAAGAATCACCAATAAAACAAGGGATAACGAAACTTGCCAGATCTTTGATTTTTTAAGGTAGTTTTTGTTAAAGGACGATACTAAAATTCTCCATGAGCTTAATTGTTTTAATTTCACTGAACTTTTTTTTTCTTCAGATCATATCCTTAGGAAATTTTACATAATTAGGAATTTGAATTATGGCCTTTAGGATAGGAATGTTAACTTGAATCTTCTTGAAGATTTTCAAGAATCTCCCACAATTCTCATCATTTTTCTTCTTTTGAAACTTTTGTGATAAAATAGCTTCATGGGAACTTATTATTCTTGTAGGGTTGTAGACAATTTTACTCCCTTTGTCACAATTTGATCTTGAACTTCATTTTCCATTTCATTTTCAAATTCTTGTAAAATAGGCTATTTTTGTACCTTCTTAAGTTGAGTGACCACATTTCTTCCACTTCTTAATGTAATAGCTTGGCAATGCTCCCTTGGATTAACTTTTGTATCACCCAGAAATTTTCCTTTTTTTAGTGTTTTCAAGGAGGTTACCAATTGCCCAACTTCATACTCAAGATTCTTCATTGATGCTCCCATATTTCTCATATGGGTTTCCATGCTTTCAAATCTAGCGTCATACTTGTTGAACCATTTGTTTGTCTCTTAAATGAATGATACCAATATATCTTCAAGAGAAACCTTCTTTTCTTGAGAAGATGGTATTGATTTGGAAAATTGGCCTTGTAGCCATAATTGTTGTTTTAGTAGTTAACATATTGAGTACTCTCCAACTCTGGCTTACCTACTTCATAAGGTGTAGATAAAGATGCCACCAATTGTGCAATAAACTTCTCTTGTTGGTGGTGAGTCTAGTTACTTGATTTGATAAAGAAGCTATTTGTGCCAACAAAGAAGGAAGTGTATCAACTTCTAACAAACCAGCCTTTTTTTGGCAAAGCTTTTTCATTATTCTGTTGGTAGTTGTTCACTGACATATCTTCAAGCAAAATAAATGCATCGATGGTGGTCTTTGACTTAAGAGTTCCATCAGGTGCCGCATCAACAATGGTTCTCATTTGTGGATAAAGCCCTTTATAAAATAATTGAATTTGATGCCATTGTTGATAACCATGTTAAGGACACTTCCTTAGCAATTCTTTGAATCGTTCTTAAGCCTCCTAAAGTGACTTTCTATCATGTTGCCTAAATGTAGCAATTTCAGTCCTCAAATGAAAGCCTTATATATAAGGAAGTACTTGGCAAAAAAATTTTATGTCATCCCATTCCAAGTAGTGATACTTCCTGGTTGTAAAGAATGAAACCAACTCTCAGCTTTGTCCCTCAATGAGAATGGGAACAATCTCAACATTTTAGAATCTTTGGTAACTTCATCCAACTTGATTGTGTCACATGCCTCATGTTGCCAAGTGATTGTTAGGATCTTCTATAGATAACCCTCCAAATTGGTTTTGTTGAATCAATGTGATGAGTGCCGATTTGAGTTCAAAGTTGTTGACATTCACTGCCAACCTCACAATTCCAGAGTAATTGTCAGTCACCATTAGCCGAAAATGCTCCCTTATAGATCTTTCACCATTTGCTCCATTATTATTTCTATTTGGGCCATAAAACTTTTTCCAAGTGCTCATTTTGTTGACCACCATTTTTATTAACTTCATTGTGACCATTTTCTATTTTGCTTATGCTTTTTAAGATTATCCTAAACTTTTTCCATGTTTAGTGATGTAGCACTAATTGCTTATGAACTAATTTTAAGTTTTCTTAAATGCCTTTAAATTTCAGGAACAATAGGTAATAGATTGACACCTTGAGAATAGGTCATGCACCAAAGTACGTACAAGAAAAGTAAACATAAGGCATAATCCCACAAAATGAATTCAAGGGATACAAGTCTAGTATAAAATCAATTGTCTAGTAATGATATTCTTCAACTCAATCAAATAATCCCCAACAATGGTGCCAAAAACTTGTTGCATGTATGCAATATGTCTTAAAACCAAACTCTACCCATATGTGCATAGAACATTTTATAGTATAGGAGAGTGGGTGTTGATCCCACAAGGATTGTAGAATATATTGAACAATTACCAAGGCTTTTCACAATCAATCTTAGCTAAACTAATAAAAAAAATGGATAATTCTATTCTAATAGATAGCAAATGAAACCTAGTTCTTAAGTGCCTAGAATGGGTACTAAATTCTAACACTAATCCTACTTCACTAACCCATGCTTTTTAAGGGGTTTCTTAAATTTACCGAGTACACTTCATATGGCTTTTGTCACTTGAATTGGTTTGGAGGTAAAACAATCCTAGGTTCTAGGTTCTTTTACTTATTGGTAATGATGCTATTTGTCTCTTTGCTTTCCCAAGCTAAAGAGCTTTCTCTCTTACGTTAACATAACAAGAATTCTCATCTCTAGTACTACAAGTTCTATCTACCAACACCTTAGCAAATGAGACAAGTCTCCCAATTACGTTTTTAATCACTATCTTCCTTACTTAGTTCCAATTTTTCTCTTACTTTCCCAAGAATAAAAAGAAATCTTAAGTATCAATTAGTTGTGGCTATAATGAATACTCATAAGTGTATTGTTGTTAAAGGTTTAAATTATTATTATACACTTTGAGTGTGATTAATTTTTCTAATTTGAAGCATTTTTCCACCGGGTTACTATTTATCGATTTACTATTTATAGTCACTATTCATTGACTTACTATTCATACACATATTTCATTGTTCATACGTATATTTACTGTACATATGCAGTTTATTGTTAATTAATATTAATATATATATATATATTAAATAATTAATTTTTTTATATAGGTAAAATTATCACTTGGTGACTCTTCACGAGAAAAATCATATCTAGAGCTGTAGATGTTAGAATTGATTGATTCTAAATTCATCTAGAAGCCAACATATAGATCTTTGACTCATCTTAATTTCAAGAGCTAGTTTGATCATTTTCATTGCCGAAATCTAATTATATATGAGACTATTCATTCTTCTGTGTGCTGAAGAGCAGTTTCCATAGAAAAATCATAACTTGAGCTACAGATGTCTAATTTGAATGAGCAAGCTATAATTTTAAAGATAAAGAAGAGATCTACAAATTTTGTGCTTTGAGGAAAAGCTGATTTAATGTGTAAGGTGGTCAAAAAATTAAAAGAAGAAGCAGCCTGCCTTTGTTGATTTGTATTGACCTACATTTTACTATTCTATTTTACCATTTCACTCACCCCAAAACTTTATAAATAGGCACATTGGGAGGAGGATGAATTCATGCCATTTCTTAGGCCATTTTTATGCTCTTGTCTCATCTTTAGCTTTTCTTCTTTAGTTTTGTTCTTATTTTCAATACTGAAACTCTGTCCAAGTGTTTTCTTCTTGATCTTCTTCTTGTTCTTCCTTTGATTTTTAATCTATGTTTATTTCATCTTTCAACATGTTGTTTACTTTTATCATGTCTAACTAATCATCCTTTTGCTAAGGTGAAAGGGTAAAGCTTTTGGTATAAAAGTTATGTTTAATTTAACAAATTTCAAAATGAACAGTATTTACTTTCTAAATAGTTTTAACCACCCTCTTGCTAAATAGAAGTCTTGATTCATCATAGTCAAATCATTTAAACAAAAGCTGCTTGATTTCCTCTATCGAACATAGCTAAGGCGGCTATATTGGAATATTGAGATATTGTGGACAAATGTTGACATTATGGATACTTAAACCCATTTATAGGTGTTGGCGTTATAAAATCAATAAAAGCTAATGCTAACTAAATTTCCTGATTGGGACCTCTTCTATGGGTGGATCTCAGTTGAGTGGCAAGATTAGCTAAAATTAATCATAACCGATATACTAGAAGTGGATCCTCTAACCTTAGCTATTTTCTTGAAATTAAATTTTTAAATAAAATTATTCACACTTTTTGTCAAATCTTTCTTTATTTTTGTAATTTGTATTTCTCAATTTACTTTCCTGTTATTCAACACTCGAACTTTTGATATTTTATTACTTGCTACAACCAATAATTGGGTTACAACTGCTAGAGTGCAGCAAGCCAACAATCAATCAAGCATCATTTAAGAGCAAAGTAAGAAAAGAACAAGCATTGAAGAACAAGGCTAGAAACCCATTCATGTATTCAACCAATAAAACCAATATCAAGTGGCTACAATCATATAATGTGCAAAGAGAATTACTCTATAACTAAAAAAAAAAAAGAAACATCTTTCTTGGATTCATAATTTCACCAAATCCAAAGAAATAAAAAAGGAAAGAAAGAACCAAGAATCCCTTGTAGGATCATTAACTTGACCCCAAGGCACATCCAAAGTAGCAAGAATTCTAAGATGATGAACACAAAGCACAAAACTCAAGAACAAATCTAGTCTCTTCCAAAAGAGGCTACAAAATTGAAAAAAATCCATCTCTTCCTAAAACCTAGCTAAAATCTTCCAAAATGAAAGGCTTAGGCCTTATCATCTTTCATTCTCCTCTAATCCTCCAATGGCATGGTGAGTAAATGAAGGTTGTGGGTCCTTAAGCTTCAAAATTGCTTCTTTAACAATGTTGTCCCCATTTTGTTCGAATACAAAGTGCAATCGCACATTTTTTTGTACGGACACACTTTTGCCTTCAGAAAGGAAAGTGCGGTTGCACTTTTAAAGTGCTATCGCACCTTGGTCTCTCGAGTGATTTTGCTCCACTTGAGGTGTGATTGCACTATTATTTGTGCAGCTGCACTTTTTGTTGCTTCTACTCTTATTTTACTTCCCGCTCTTCCAACTTTGATTTCAGCTCTAAATTTGCCCCCAGTTTCTACTCCTTGCTCTTTTTTTCCCTCCTGGAATGAAATGAGACCAACAACACTAAGAAAAGTACTGAGTACAAGAAAAAAAGAGTGAAATAAAGTGCAAAAGTGAGGAAAAATACATAGGAACTCTTGTGACTATTAGTCCCTATAAGATTTTCATGAGATCATCAAGGAAATGAAATTGAAAAGGAACAAAGATGATTCGATCTTTGTTACTACCAGCGTCAACATGTTTTTCCACTAAGATTGAACGTACTTCCGCATATTTTTCGATGAGACCTCCGTACCAATCACAATGCCAACTAGGGTTAGCCTTCATCCGTTACAGCCTTGTTCAACTTTGTCATCACTAAGCACAATCACGTCCTTGTTTGCATCCTTTTCACAAAACTGGAGTTCAAAATTTCCAGGTTACCAAACATTCAAATAACTTAATAAATTTATAAAAATTTAGTTATTTTATAAAAAAATTGCTCAAGCAATTATTATATAGAGAGTGTTAAATTTGAAATCATATTAATTCCAAACACAAAAGAAATAAAGACAAATATATTGGGTAACAATTAGTTTTATCAATATAAAACTAATAGTTTACATATTGGGCATTGCAACAGGATTCTATTTTTGTCTTATTAGTTCCCAAAATTAATATATATGGATTCAAATTACAGAGAAAGCAAAAAAAATGTGAAAAAATAACTAAAAAATTGAATGCCTAGCATGAGTTTAGACTAATAATATATAGAAGAATATGAAGTACATGGTGCCTATGCATTATGATGAATTCAGTCGGTGGTAACATTTTGAGGTAAATTCTAGATATATCATTAGGTTAACTTCAAAGTACAAATATTTTCAAAACAGATACTTTGAAGTTAATTTTGATGTAATAAATACATTTTTTCAATATCATTTGAAGTATACTTCATTTTAATTTAAATCAACTTTGTTTAAATTTTTTCTACATTATATTTTTTAATCGGATAACATTGTCATGATCCTTGGTTTTTTAAATAAAAATATGATCTGATGACCATATTTCAACTATTTGGTGAAGATTCCCACCGCAACTTGGTTCCATCTTATTGATCTTAGTGTCACCTAAATCATTACCCGTTAAGCCTCTTATATTAGAAGAAATATGAAAGTGTACGGGCCAAATATGAAATTATAGTCTTTTATATATTAAGGCTTAATATTTTTTTATAAAGTATTTAATTTTTAAGGATTTTTTCCTTACTCTGCCTAACAAATAAAATAAAATTTATTGTTATTATTATTATTATTAAAATATTTTAAAAGTAAATAATCTTCATGCGCATGATGTAACTTAATTTTTTTTAATCTCCATCAACTACAATGTAAAAATTGACTCTAATTAGTTTAGATATACAAAAGAAAATTTTTGTCACAGTAACTTAAAGTGTCAAATTAAGTATCATGGATTTATTGAAAAATCTTGGTGGCATAAGGAAAATATCTTGAATTTTAGATCAGAATATATTAGGATATTATCCATAAATTTATCCAAAAATAATGGTAATTTTAAATTTAAGAATCTTGCTCCATCTATGATGTGGATAATTTCAAATAAATAGGTATATACTTGGTTGTGTTATTTTTCCTTATACCACTAAAATTTTCAATAAAATTAATATTGAATAATTTTATATTATCAAATGATATCTATATAATCATTTCAAAAATAAAGATAATGTCATAATATTTAAATCAAAATTTCTTTGGAAGTCAAAAATTGTGATTTTGACTACCATGTATTACCATCATATTGCATCACAAAGTTAGGGGTATGTACAGTAAATCATGTGCCAAAATTTACAATTAATTTACTAAAAAAGAAAAGTGTGTTACGTGTTAGCTCCATAATCGATCTCATGAAAGAAAAGTCAAAGTCACTATTAAATGTATCATGCTTTATATATATAAAGATGTAACTGGGTTTATTTGGGCTGAAAAATACCAATAACATCCAATTCATTCCGACTAGTTTTTGTGTTTTTTTTATTCCTATATGGTTCATAGTTCTATTTTGATTAGGTCAAGGACAATTCTCATTTTCTGTACAAGATAATACTTATAGAATCATTTTTTTAAAAAAAATATCAATATGATATTATCATAATTAAATTTCATTATAAAAAATTATTTAGAAAATAATTTAATTTTTTCTGACCACATTAATTCAAAATTTGAGATTTAGTAGAATCAGGATTAATCTACATTTAATCTTATACTTGTCTATTTAAATTTCAAATTTAGATGTAAGTCAAAAAATGTTGCTTTGACTACTATATGTCACCATTGTATTATACCAAATGATTAGAGATATATTTGGTAAACTATATATAAAAATTTATAATTAACTTACTTAAAAAAAGTGTGATATATATATAGATTTGCCAGCAATCTCCGCCACTCCTCCGTGAAGATTTATGTCGTTTTTACAACACCCCGCGCCGCGCGAGCAGTCACACACAAGTTACACCACTTTCGCGTTAACGCGTACGCGACCTTGTCTTTTATCAGAATGGGACCCACCGTCCGACACTTTCACGTCTCCCATTGAAAAACCAACAAAACAGAGCCGGTACCGACTTCACCCACTCCTCCCGCTTCTGCCTTCCGTTCCCCAAGCTTCCTCTTCCTCGCGACCATGGAAGACGGCGACGAATGGGTTCTAGTCCGGCTACCCGCCGAGAAGGACCTGTGGAGCCCCTCCTCCACTAGCCTCGCGGACAGCTCCAAGCCTCTCAAGCTCACCTTCTCTGGCCCCGCCAAGTTCTGGACCGACGCCATTCCCATTGGAAACGGCCGCCTCGGCGCCATGGTCTGGGGCGGGGTTGCATCCGAGCTCATCCAGCTCAATGGTAGCTCAAAACGACATTTCTTGTCATTTATACTCCTGGCATGTTAGAATGTGCCGGTTCCTTTGGAGTTGCAGCAGGATTTGATTTTATTCTCTTTCTTTTTGGTTACCTAGAGGACACCCTCTGGACTGGGGTTCCGGGGAATTACACTGATCCGAATGCTCCGGCAGCGCTCTCGGAGGTGAGGAAGCTTGTCGACAGTGGTGATTATTCGGAGGCCACGAAAGCAGCTGTTAAGTTGTCCGGTGATCCTTCTGATGTAAGATGTTTCATTACAAGTTTTATGTACACAAGCTACTGCTGTCTGTCTGTCCATATCGCTTTTGCTTGAATCTCTAAGAAATGGCATTATATTTCATTGGTTGATTTGTTTTCAATCCAATTCCAACTTAGCACTGATATTTCTTTTTAATCATACGTTCAGTTTGCCATTGTAACATTATGTTTGATCAATCAACAATCTATGAATTTCAACTAGAATGAACCAGTGTTCTGTCCTGATCTGGAACGGATGGATTTATATTCGGACAGAGATGTTGGGGAAAGTTTGACATGTAGGATAACGTGATTTCTCTCAGTGCTGCCTTTTCATTTAATCAACTGAACCTCATCTGGGGTTTTATCACTGTGGCTACTAGCTACTGAGCTTGCATTATTTGGCATTTTTTTCTGAGAGCAGCTAACTGTTCCATAGTTAACGATTTTGTGGCTTTTGTTTGTAATTATCATGGACTATGCTTGATACTACTGTTTTGGTCCAAGGTTCTTGTTGGCCTTCTATAGTTCAAAGCTTCTACCATCAACCTTTTGATTACCTCTTTCACCCTGTTTAATAGACATTCTAGGCTCCCTCACACTTTGACCTTCCATGTTGGCTACTTGCTGCGTCTGATACTTAATTTATGGTTTGAACTTGAGACTTATAAGTGAGTCCTAATGATCTCCTGATGATGTTGCAGGTTTACCAGCTTTTGGGAGATATTCATTTGGAATTTGATTATTCCCATCTTAAATATGTGGAGGACACATATCATAGAGAGCTTGACCTGGAAACTGCTACAGCAAAGGTGATGTATTCTGTTGGTGATGTCCAATATACAAGGGAGCATTTTGCTTCTAATCCAGATCAGGTGATAGTAACGAAACTTTCTGCCAGCAAACCTCGATCTTTGTCATTTACAGTTTCTCTGGACAGCAAGTTACGAGATCATAGTTCACAAGTAAATGGTCAGAATCAAATTATACTTCAAGGAAGTTGCCCTGGGAGTAGGATGTCCCCAAGATTCAGTGCAAATGAAAATCCAGAAGGAGTTCATTTTTATGCAGTTCTTGATTTACAGATTAGTCAAGGTGGTGTGGTACATGTTTTAGATGACAAGGGACTAAAAGCTGAAGGGTTGGATTGGGCTGTTCTGCGTCTTGTCGCTTCTTCTTCGTTTGATGGGCCATTCACTAAACCTTCAGATTCAAAGAAGGATCCCACTGCTGAGTCGATCAATTCACTGAAGTCCATAAAAGATTTATCATACTCTGATCTATTTGCACGTCACTTGGATGATTATCAGAATCTATTTAACCGTGTTTCACTAGAGCTTTCAAAAAATTCTAACAGAGTATTGGAGAGTGAACCTGTAGAGATGAACAGATCAAACTTGGCTATGGCTAATTTGAATATCCAGAAAAATGAAGATGTTTCAACTGCAGAGCGGGTCAAGTCTTTTCAAACAGATGAAGATCCTTCCCTTGTGGAGCTCTTGTTCCAATATGGCCGATATTTGCTTATTGCTAGTTCTCGGCCTGGGACGCAGGTATCAAACCTGCAGGGTATATGGAACAAGGATATTGAGCCACCATGGGAGTATGTCTTCAACCCTCCTCCCCCCTTTTCCCCTCCTCATCTCTCTTTGTTCCCTTCTCCTATGCTTTCTCCTTCATTTTGCTAATTTCACTAGGTGAGGGGCTTTTGTCTTCCCAAACGTGCTCGTAAGCTTTAATGAACTAGGATAAGATTCTGAGTGCATTCTGTGTCTGTGCACGTCAGTTAAAGCAGTTGCACTAACACAAATGCAGTACACGAGTATTCTGCTCTGCTGCTAATCAAAATTTTGCATGCAAAGTTCCTTACTCGAGCCATTACTTTCTTTCTGTTTCAGTGGGGCTCCACACCTAAACATCAACCTTCAGATGAACTATTGGCCTTCACTTCCTTGCAATCTTAAAGAGTGTCAGGAACCTTTGTTCGATTTCACTTCGTCTCTCTCTGTCAATGGGAGTAAGACTGCAAAAGTAAGTTTTTTATTGCCTGTCATATTTGTCCCATTCTAGACTTTCGTTTACATTTGGAGTATGTTCCTCCTCATACTCAATTGATTCAATTATGTTGCATTTTTTTTGGGAATGTGAAATCGTGCTACATTGTAAAAACTGTTAATGTGCCTCAAACAAGTCTCTTTTTAGAATGGCAGTGGTTTCTTATCATGTGGTTGATGGTGTCAATTGCTAGTCTTATCTTTTTCGTTGATTGTTGTAGGTGAACTATGAAGCTAGTGGCTGGGTTGCGCATCAAGTAACTGATATATGGGCAAAATCATCACCAGATAGAGGCAAGGCTGTCTGGGCTTTATGGCCGATGGGGGGAGCATGGCTCTGCACCCATCTGTGGGAACACTACACCTATACAATGGACAAGGTAATTTCTTGACTTCTTCCCTTAGATCACAAAAATCTTCTTTCTTCTGATTTATCTTGAATAATTGCTGATGCTTTCTGCTTATAGGATTTCCTGAAAAATAAGGCATATCCGTTGTTGGAAGGTTGCATATCCTTTCTTTTGGACTGGCTGATCGAAGGTCCAGGAGGATATCTTGAGACTAATCCATCAACTTCTCCCGAGCATATGTTTGTTGCCCCTGATGGCAATCCTGCTAGTGTGAGCTACTCATCAACCATGGACATGTCTATTATAAGAGAAGTTTTCTTAGCAGTCTTATCTGCAGCTGAGGTACACCTTTCAACATACGTTCTATTGAAGAGTTTGAGTTTTTGTTTATGATCTTCATTTCCCTTGAAAAACAGGTTTTGGGGAAAAGTGATGATGCCCTTGTTGGACGAGTGCGTGTAGCTCTACCGAGGCTATTGCCCACAAAAATTGCTAGAGATGGTTCCATTATGGAATGGGTGAGTAGTCAGAGTTCAATTTCTCTGAAAGGCGTAAGGGCCTTACATATTCAATTTGTTCTTCCATCTCTAGTTTATGGTGATCATGACAAAAGGTAGATTGTACATATATCAAGTTTCAGCAATCTGTTTCCTAATTCACAAAGAAACTAGAAAATACTTCATATCATACGTCCTGGTTTTCTTAAACAATTAGATGAAAAAAGTTTCCGTAGTTGGGATAAGATATCTTCCTGTATATTACAGTTAATGCAAAATATGGAGATGTATGGGATGATACAGAGTTGAAAGCATTTGGTGCATCTAAAAGCTGCCTGTCATTAAACGGAACTAATGAGCACAGAATTGCCTTGAATTTTTGTTTGGTAGGCAATAGACTTTCAGGACCCAGATGAGCATCATCGACATGTATCCCACCTTTTTGGCCTGTATCCTGGACATACCATAACTCCAGAAAAAACTCAAGACCTCTGCAAAGCTGCTGAGTATACTCTCTATAAAAGAGGTTTGTATGGTCTTTACTGAACAGATTTCCTTGCTGTTGCAATATGCCTTAACCAAGAACTGTCTGGAAGGTTTTTTTTGGAAAACTAATTTAGCAGAATGTGCTCTGGTGGAACTGGAATCTAAACCCTGTCAAGTACAAAAAATGAAAATCGTGTTGTAATCAGTCATGTGTTTTCATGAACTCCCTGTGCACCCTTGACTTTTAACTCTATTAGCTCATAGAACTTCAAATCTGGAATTTAGGAAGGATGTTTTTGAAGTATCTGTTAAGCTTACTCTTTTTGTAATCTGAACAGGCGAGGACGGCCCAGGATGGTCAACAACATGGAAAATTGCTTTGTGGGCTCGACTTCATAATAGTGAGCATGCATATCGCATGGTCAAGCATTTATTTAATTTAGTGGATCCAGAACATGAAGCTAGTTACGAAGGAGGACTTTACAGTAATTTATTCACAGCACACCCCCCTTTCCAGATTGATGCCAATTTTGGGTAAGTGCATTATTCAGGTGGCAATAATTAGATGATACAGATCTTCAGCGTTTCTGAGTTACAAGTTACCAATTTATTCGTGATTTTTCTTTTCCAATTGAGCTTTCTGCCTAGAGTAACTATGGGATAGGCGTATGTTTATTGAAATTGCTACTGCTTGGTGAGCAAGTTGCTCTTTTGGAGCCTCGTGTTTCTTGTCAAGTCCAAAGATATACCTTTGACCAAGTGTAGCATTATGGCTACAACAAAAGGCTAACTGCTTTTATATGGATCGACATATCAAACCATCTGAAATGTTTATGACATATCAAGTAACTTGCTGGTTGTCCTTTTCAGGTTTTCAGCAGCAGTAGCAGAAATGCTTGTCCAGAGCACGATGAAGGATCTGTACTTGTTCCCTGCTCTTCCTCGAGACAAATGGCCAAATGGTTGTGTGAAAGGGTTGAAAGCACGCGGCGGAGTGACAGTAAGCATCTGTTGGAAAGAGGGAGATCTAGATGAAGTAGGGCTTTCGACAAACGAACAGAAGTCCGTTAGAATATTACACTATAGGGGTATTTCAGTATCGGCAAAATTGTTGGGTGGAAGAGTTTACACATTCAATAGAAAGTTGAAATGCACGAAGACATACAGTTTATAAGAAGCTGCCTTTTCTAGAGAGTTTTGAGATCAACCACTCCCCCCTCCATAAAGTTTGTTTTCAATTATCTAGGGTAGCAATCAAGTTTGAGAGGCATAATATTGCTGATGGCTTGTGTTTCCATTCAATTCTTCTAGTATTTCTTATTGATGATACATGTTTTTCTCCTGGTTTTCCTTGCTCTGTTGGAAAGGAAAGACAATCTGTTATTTATAGTAAATATATGTTTACCATATAAAATCCTTGATTGTAGAGTATAACCAAAATTGTAGCAGTAATTAGGCTGTATATATACTGTCCTACAGAGGCCAATAATATTCATTTTCGAGTTATTCTCTTCCATTGTCCTTTCTTTCATGGTATCAGAGTGGGGATCAAGATCCTCACTCATCGCTGCATCTTAATCTCTCGTGTAGCATTTCCTTCTCAATCTCTCAGCCACCATGGCCAATGAAGAAACTGTCTTCACCTCCGGCTCGTCCAAACTGGAGTTCGTGGATTATTCGAAGTCTGATCTCTCAAATCCTTATTTCGCTCATCATTCAGATCATCCCGGAATGGTTCTGGTCTCCAAATCTTTGAATGGAGACAATTACTCTGGTTGGAAGAGGGCCATGACTCTAGCCTTAAACTCCAAGAACAAGCTCGGTTTCGTCAATGGTTCTATCAAAGCCCCTTCGCAGGAAACTGATCCTGAAGGCTACGCAGCTTGGTCTCGATGTAACGACATGGTTCATTCCTGGATAGTTAACACACTCAATCCAGAGATTGCAGACAGTGTGATATATTATTCTACTGCGAATGAAGTCTGGGAAGATCTCCACGAGCGTTTCTCCCAAAGCAATGCGCCTCGTATCTTCGAGATTCAACGAGACATCTCCTCTCTTCGACAGGAACAACTCTCAGTCTCTACCTACTACACGAAGTTAAAGAGCTTGTGGGATGAATTAGCGACTTATTCAGACGCAGCATATGGAGCACAAGCAGACCAACAAAAATTGATGCAATTCCTGATGGGGCTGAATGAAAGTTACAGCGCAATTCGTGGACAAATTCTTCTGATGAGCCCTCTGCCTTCCGTCCGTCAGGCCTATTCCTCGATCTCGCAGGAGGAGAAGCAGCAACTTCTTTGTTCTTCACACACCATCACAGAATCCACCGCGGTCGCCGCCATGGCTGTTCGCAGCAAACCAGCAGCAAGAAGTGGAGGACTGGAACGCTCGGGTCGCTCTCATGGGTTGCAGATGCAATCAACCAATCATACTGCTGATCGATCATATCAGCATTCGCAGGATTTTTTTGGGCGCCGTTTTGACGAGAGGCGTCGCTCAGGTTCCGAGAGAGGAAGACCACACTGTACTTACTGTGGAAATATAGGTCATTGGGTCCAAAAATGTTTTGAATTACGTGGCTACCCAGCAGGTCATCCTAAGGCGGGAACAAATTCAGGCCAAAATTCAAGCCAACATACGGGCTCCTCTGCAGTCAATCAAGTTTCTACTACACCACACAGTAATGAAGAGAAGCATCCAGCTCTATTATCTGAGGCTCAACTGAAACAGCTTTTGTCACTTCTTAATAACCAAGATGAAAGCTCTAGCTCCAAAGCCAATACGGTAACCAAACCAGGTTTGTCCAAAGTTGTTTCCTGTGATTGGATTATTGACAGTGGAGCGACAGATCATATTACTTCATCATCTAAATTGTTCCATAGAGAAAGCAATTGCTCGTTACCGCCAGTATTATTGCCCAGTGGAGAAAAGGCAAATATTGCTGCAAAGGGATCTTTGTCTCTAAATTCCATTTATCATCTGCATGATGTGCTATCTGTGCCTACATTTAAAGTTGATTTACTATCAGTCAGTCGTTTGACACAAGTGCTAAAGTGCTCAGTGACGTTTTACCCCTATTGGTGTATTTTGCAGGATCTGGCTACGAGGAGGACGATTGGTTTGGGTAAACAACATAATGGACTATACCATTTGGTGGCACTAGCGACAAAGAAATCCTTGACCAACTCTTCTGCATCAAATCAGCCAGCCTGCAGCCTCACCATTTTATCCATTGACCTCTGGCATAATCGCTTAGGCCATGCATCACCCTCTCACTTAAGTTTTATTTCTAAGAGCTATTTGAATTTTCCAGTCAAATAAAAAAATGCTTATCTTATTTGCCCTTTGGCTAAGCAGAGTCGTTTACCTTTCAGTACTAGTACTATTTCCTCTACAAAACCATTTGATATTATACATTGTGATATTTCAGGTCGTTATCAACACACTTCTCTTTCTGGTGCACATTATTTTCTTACTATTGTTGATAATTATACACGTTTCACATGGATTTTTTTAATGCATCACAAAAATGAAACATGATCACTTCTAAAACATTTTTTCAACTATGTTTGCCACTCAATTTGAATCCCGCATTAAAAAATTTTGAAGTGACAATGGCGGGAAATTTATCTCACTTCGTTCTTTTTTTTCAAGATAATAGTGTCATTTTTAACACTCTTGTGTTTGTACACCTCAACAAAATGGAGTTGTGGAAAGAAAACATCGTCACATTTTTCAAGTCGTTCATGCTTTAAAATTTCAAGCTCGCCTTCCTTCACAATTTTGGGGTGAATGTGCCTTTACTACTGTCCATATAATCAATTGGTTACCTTCATCAGTTTTTTCTTTCAAAACTCCTTATGAATTTCTTTATTCAAAATCACCCTCTTATTCTCATCTTCGCGTGTTTGGTTGTCTTGCTTATGCCACTAATGTTCACACAACCATAAATTTGATCGTCGTGCCATACGTTGTATCTTCATTGGTTATCCCATTGGTCAAAAAGCATATAAATTATTTGATTTATCAACAAAAAAAAGTTTTTACTAATCGAGATGTGAAATTTCATGAAAACGTTTTTCTATATGCATCCCTTTAGCCTAATCTAGTTACACCTTCTTTGAAACAACATTTTGGCCCAATTCCAATACTAACCCATGATACCATCCTCTACACAGCTTTTGACCTAACTCCACCCCTTCTTGACCAGATGCCTACTCAACAATCATCACAACCGCAACTGACAATCTTTCGCACCTATGAATACGGCACTAAGGCCTCTGCACCAGAAAATACTTCCAACCCATTGCCTCTACTAGATGACAAACTAGCAACCTCTGACTAATCATCTCTAGCACCAATAGATCTACCTGAACCACCCCTCCTTTTGCCGGAATCCCCTGCTCCATCACCTAAACCACTTAGACCACTCTTCTAGACAAATTCAAAGACTATGTCTGTTCTCATGTTTGCTCAGACCAATCGATTCCTTTAAACCCAAGTCTAACCAAAGGTACACGTTATCCACTGTCCAACTTTATTTCATATCACAAATATACGCTTGCATAGCGACCCCTTGTTGCTCAAATCAATGATATGATAGAACCCATGTCTTATTCAGAAGTCATTGCCTACCCTGAATGGTAAGCAGCAATGTGCTCCGAATTACAAGCCCTCCAAGCGAATGGCACTTGGTCTCTTACACCCCTTCCAGCTGGAAAGACTCATATTGATTGTCGTTGGGTATACAAGATAAAGCATAAATCTGATGGATCAACTGAGCACTACAAAGCACGACTTGTAGCAAAAGGGTTCACTCAGTTAGAAGGAGTTGATTACCAGGAAACTTTTTCTCATATGGCCAATATCATCTCTATTCGGTGTGTATTAGCTTTGGCTTTGTTCATGGCTGGTCTCTTTATCACCTTGATGTTAATAATGCTTTTCTTTACAGTGACCTTCAAGATGAAATCAACATGACTCCGCCACCAGGTCTTTGGTGACAAGGGGAGAACACTTGGTTTGCCGCCTCCACAAGTCATTATATGGGCTGAAACAGGCTTCACATCAATGGTTTTCCAAATTCTATGAGGCCATCATTTCAGCTAGATATGTGCAATCAAAAGCTAATTATTCTTTATTCATCAAAAATTAAGGCAAGTCATTCACTACTCTTCTAATATATGTTGATGACATTTGAATCACTGGCAATGACCCTAAGAGTATAGCTGATATCAAGAAATTCCTGCATAACAAGTTTCACCTCAAAGATCTTGGTGACTTGAAGTATTTCTTTGGTATTGAGATTTTAACGTCCAAGAGTGGCATCTTTATCTCTCAATGAAAGTATGCACTGGAAGTCATTGAGGATACAGGGCTATTAGGAGCAGCTCCTATTGATACCCCCATGGAATGTGGCTTGAAACTATCAAACAAAAGTGAACTACTCAAAGACCCAGGACGATATAGGCGACTACTTGGGAGATTAATATATCTCACAATTTCAAGGCGAGATATCACACATTCTGTCCATATATTGAGTAGGTTATGCACCAGCCTCGGAAGGACCATTAGGAAATAGCTTTACGAATTGTGCGTTATTTAAAATCTGTATCTGGTCAGGGTTTTTTTTTCCTCAACTAGTGATCTTCGGTTGTGAGCCTATTGCGACTCAAATTGGGCAAGATGCCCACTTACAAAGAAATCCATTACAAGGTACTGTGTATTATTAGGCCCCTCATTGATTTCATAGAGGTTGAGACGCCAGAAAACAGTATCCCTTTCTTCAGCTAAAGTAGAGTACCATGCAATGACTAGAGCTTGCTGTGAATTAACTTGGTTGCATTGTTTGCTCAAGGACTTAGGAATTTTGCATGATGGAGTTGCATTATTGTATTGTGACAATAAGGCCACATTACACATAACAGCAAATCCTGTTTTTCATGAGCGTACAAGGCACATAGAGATAGATTGTCATTATATTATAGATAAAATCCAAGATGGTTCTGTGATGACAAGATTTGTAAGTTCTACAAATCAGCTAGCTGATGTGTTCACTAAAGCTTTGGGGAAGGAGACCTTCATACCTATGGTTCGCAAGTTGGGAGTGCAAGACATCCACTCTCCAACTTGAGGAGGAGTGTTGGAAAGACAATCTGTTATTTATAGTAAATATATGTTTACCATATAAAATCCTTGATTGTAGAGTATAACCAAAATTGTAGCAGTAATTAGGCTGTATATATACTGTCCTACAGAGGCCAATAATATTCATTTTCGAGTTATTCTCTTCCATTGTCCTTTCTTTCATGCTCCAGTTCGTGGAGAAGCTTTCCCGTTTTCCCCGTTGAAAGTATTCAATGATCTGATCGTACAATTGAAGATGTTACTGGGGAGGATTATGAGCGGGTTTTGCTAAACAAGTGCCCTTTTTCACGAGTCTTCCTTATCAATAAAATTGGACATGAAGGTGAAGAACTTCATTTTTTGTTTCACCAGAAGCGGCTATATGTATCTGGAGAGTATTCCTTATCAATAAAATTGGCTTCTGAATAATCGGACAGCTTCATGAACCTTGTAATTATCGCCCATAGCATTTGAGTCTATGAAATTCCTCTGATGATGAACACTTAATTGTAGAATTTGAAGGCCTGGTCTAAGTGGTTATCCCTTAAATTATGCAATATCAACAAGAAGTAGCTGACTGTTGTATGTGTTGTATGTGTTTTTCAAGTGGCTAATTCACTCACATTCCACGTGGTTTAAACAAATGAAAAAAATCAAGGACACTTTGCATTGGATTAGTTGGAAATGATGGAAATAAGATTAAATTTGAGAAAAGACGGAGATTTTCATAATTGGCCTAGGTGTGCTCCAATAAGGAATCTCCAATTTAGGTGATACCAGTTGAATCGCCCGACACGTTGTTGCGGCAATTTATTGTTTGGAGACTTGATTATAAATAGGTAAAACTTATGGTACGGAAAGAGAGAACAATATTTTAGGAACTCAATTACTATAAATTGGGGAGCCTATTGTCTTTAAAAAAATTTGGGGACCAAAAAGATAAAGTGTGATATTATGGAAACTTTTTTAGCATTTTTCCTGTTTTAAACACATCCATACTGTGCCAAAATACTGTTTATAATTGGCCCAAAAATATTTTACTGTAGCTCTACAGTGAAATCAAATTGTTATTTAGTGGAATATTCTGCATTGCCGCTACGGCAACATAAGCAGTAAATGACAAAAAGGTAAAAATATGAATGTAATTATATGTTTCAGTTATAAATGTAGTTATAAGTTTAATTTATGAAAGGAATAAAGAGTAAAAACGTGAAATAATATTTAATATTATATTAAAAAATTCATTAAATAGAATATGTCATATCTTTGGTAAATAATTTATATAGAAGTAAAAAAAATGATATTAAAGAGTTTGTGAGAAAGATTAGTATGTAATAAGAAGAAGTGAGTGGATGAGTGGAAAGAAAAGAAAATGAGAGTTAATATGATAAATTTGATTTAATATGAGATAGAAGTAAAAAAAAAAAAAGTCATTAAAGCAGCTAAAAGAAAAGGGTAGTATGCATTAAGTGAACAAGAAGTAGATGGGTGGAAGGAAAAAAGAATAAGAATTATTGTGACGAACTTGATTTAAAGTGGAGAAGGGAATTAATGTAGGAGTAGTAGTTGTGAATGTTGGTAAGAAGTTAATACAATCAATGAAGGCAGATGGGTGGATTCGAGGAAGTTTAAAAGTATGAGTTTGGAAGCTTTAGGCTTTTTTCATCTTCTTTTATAGTTTTAAGTTCAAAGAAGATTAATGCAACAATGTGATAAGGGAATGTGAACGCAAAGCATACGAAAATCATGAAGGGCGAAAGTGTGAATCATCAAGAGCAAAGGTGTTTGTGAGGGAATCAGGTCAGTAGTAATGATTAATCTATTTCACAAATATTTTTTTATGGTTTTGAGAAGAGTGTAGAAAAGAGCGACACATGCAAAATGCTTTTAAGAACACATAATTGTCTTTTATGCTGAATAATCGCATTTGTTTGAACTAACTCGCTTTTGTTTTTTACTAAGTCGCGTTTCTCTCACATGAGGTTTTGAGTTTATGAGTAATAGAAAGGCGATAATCAGTTAGCATCACATAACCTATTAAGGGGATAAACAAGATGAACATGCAATCTAAATTCTTGCCAATTAGCTTCCGATTTCAGAACTTCACATCATTAGATGGTACAAGAGAATACATATAAAAATACAATACCTAATAAATGACTTCTATATTGTTAAGTTTCTCACATCTATCTCTATTTTGGTTATTACCTAAACACTGTGAACCAAACCAACGACATTATGAATAACCCAGAAACTATAGAATGACAACACAAACAAAAATTTTATGAATCATCAACAAAACAAAAAAGGTGACAATTAAACAAAAAAAAACGACAAGGAAACAAAAAAGGTGACAAGAAAACAAAAAAAAACAACAATAAGATGTAAAAGACGACAATGTAAAAATAGAAAATAAAAGATAGCAAGGGCAAAAAAAAAAAAAAAGGTGACTAAGAAAAAGGCGGCAAACAACAAGAAAAAGTGATAACTGGAAAAAAAAAAAGCGATAACAAGCTTATTGTTTTTTTGTCAAAGACATAAGTTTCACTTTATTGCAAAAATAATCACTTTTTTACAACTATTGTCGCTTTTTATTTTATTTTGTCACTTTTTTTTTTTTAAAAACAATGCTGCTTTTCTACATTCAGCCACCATGAATGTGTGCTGCAGGCTACAAGAAAGCCGGATTTCATGGTAGAATGCTCAAATCTACAAAAAAAAAAAAAGTGTCAAAATGATGTTGGTGGAAAAGCAAACAACTTGATGCGTTTAAAACCAAACATATCGGGTGTGAAAGGTGAGAAATGTAGGACTCTGGATCTAGATCGATAGTCGTCATCATTCGGAAGGTCTTATGAGGAGATAGTCTTTTGATCATTGATGGCTTTAAACCGTATAAAAAGTCCTTGACAAGCTTTTTAACATCACCGTGGCCCATTATTTACCGATGAAGGGTAGTGAGATTGAAGGTAAGGAAGAGGGGAAGGAGGGTAACTGGCGGTGATAGGGAGTGAATAAAAAGGGCAAATGAAGAAATAATGAAGTTACTGCAGGGTGGTTATAAAAATTTAAATGGGGTGGAAGGTAAATTTAATTAAGGGATAGGGTAGGTTAAATTTAATTTATTAGGTAGGGCTTAAGCCCAAATTTAATCCGGTTCACATAGAGGTGGCTGCAGTTCATATTTAGGGGAAATGCAATTCGTATTGAGATTTACATGGTTCACATTTAAGGGTGTCGCAGTTCACTTTCCAAGGTAGCGGTTCACATATAAACATGTTGCAGTTCATTTTTAAAGGATTATGTGGTTCATATTCAGGCCTTAGGTTTGAACCTCAAACCCCCTAAAAATGAACCGGAATTATTATGGTTCACATTCAAAAGCTAACGTGGTTTACATTCAGGTCCCTAGCATTAAACTACAAACTCCCTAAAAGTGAACCGCAATGATTATAGTTCACAATTAGAGGGCTTGAAAGTGAGCCACAAATAACCTGATTGTGAACTGCTGACGCCCTGAATGTAAACCACCAAGTCTATGATTTATAATTAGGTGTATGTGGTTTACAATCAGAAGCTTGAATGTGAACCATAAACTTAGTGGTTCAAAATCAGGAGGTCTGCAGTTCACAGTTAGGGACCTGATTCTGAACCATTAGGGGGTATGCGGTTCACAATTTGGGCATTTGTGGTTCACAATCAAGGAATTTTTTGTTCACAATCAGGGGATTTTTGGTTCACAATCAGGGGCCTGCGTGTGAACCGATTACCCCTGATTGTGAACCACAAACTTAGTGGTTCATAATCAGGCCCCTAACTGTGAACCACAAACCCTCTGATTTTGAACCACTTAGTTTGTGGTTCACATTTAGGCCATCTGATTGTGAACCACATACCTCTAATTGTAAACCACAAAGTTAGTGGTTCATAATCTGGGCATCAGTGGTTCACAATCAGGGTATTTGTGGTTCACCTTTAGGCCCATTGATTGTGAACCATAATTAAGACGGGTCACATATAGGGGTAATGTAGTTCACATTCAGGGGTAATGCGATTCACATTTAGGGGGTCATGCGGTTTACATTTAGGCCCTAGTTATAAACCGCAGACCCCTTAAAAGTGAACCACAATTAAAGCGGTTCATATACATGAGTTATACGGTTCACATTTAGGCCCCAGCTATGAACCATAAACCCCTTAAAGGTGAATCACATTAAGGTAGTTCACATACAGGAGGTAATGCAGTTCACATTTAGGCCACAGCTATAAACCATAAACCCCCCTAAAGGTGAACCACAATCAAGGCGGTTCACATATAGGGGTTATGCAGTTCACATTCAATGGCAATGCGGTTTACATTCAGGGGGGTCATGTGGTTTACATTCATGCCCTAGATTTGAACTGTAGACCACTTAAATCTGAACCACAATCAATGCGGTTCACATTAAAGGGTTCATATGGTTCAAATTTATGCCTAGGTTAAAAAAATTTATGTTATTGCTTTTTTTTGCTCATAATCACTTCTTTTGGCTCATTTTCACTTTTGTTTGTTTTTTTTTTTTTTTGCATAGAATCGTTTTTTTTTCAAAATTGCCTTTTTCCTTCAACAATCGCTCTCATTTTTTTTTTAAAAAAATAAACTTCAATATCACTTAAAAAAATGAACTTCAGTATTTTAATTTTTTTTCTCCTCTTTACACATTTCTTAGTTGCTTCCTATTATGGAAAAATAATATTACAATTTTCCCTTCAATAATATTACTATTTCCACTAAAAAAGGCCACTAACGTTTTTCTTTCATTACAAGCACGTTCCCTTGAGTAAAATGCGTTTTAAGCCTTCTTGTCGCTTTTCTGATATTTACCTCAAATATGTATTAGTTTCATTTGCCATAGCTTCATTGACCCAAAAAAAAAAAAAAAAGTTTAGACAAAAACAAAGGAGTTAGGAATACAAAACAGAAGCAATTGTATGTTTGGATTTTACCTCACCTCGCTTATTTCTACTCATTGCCTCATCACTTTTGTACAAGCATTAAACACCTTTTACAATGCAAACGCTTTTCCGGAAAAGTTGCCTTTGAGTTAGGCGTCAAGATATGGAGTATGCTTTGCTTATATGCTGAAATAAAATACTAAGGATTAGCCGATTCATTAGAAGCAAAGATATTTAAGAAGAAAGATATTTAACTTTCTGAAATACATAACTCATTTTTTTTCTATCATTTTTTTTTTGTTCCTGTACTCTGTAGGAAAATAAGCATGAATGAATATTTGCTCAATAAGTAATTGGTAAACAATCTAACGGCTACAATTAAACTTTCTAATTTAAGGGTTTCAATTCAATTACGACATAATGCCGTAGTTCCAATGCTGCAGCAAAGTAGAATGCCCTGTTATTTAGTGTATGTGTGTGTATATAATCTTAAAGGTGTTGTAGTCCTCTTTTAGAAGTGATGCAACAATGCCTTTATAATGATAAAAAGGTTGTTCCCTATGATAGTAATTCTGGGTATTTTGGAATTCCTTCAAAAAAAATAATTCTGGGTATTTGATTTTGGTAGAATATATTCTAGCATACGACTGTACGTAGCATACGGAGTATAAATATATAAAATTCTTTTTCCTAATAACGATCGCACTGCAAATTACACAAAGTCGCCCGTGGGGACTGACTGGAGGAGGAATAAGGATCGAGGTGAGAGACAAAGGGCTCAAGCAGCCAAAATGGCGATGGAGGTTGACGAGAAGGAGCTCAAATCGGCGGGCGCAGAGCTGTTGACTGACGGACGGCGAGGGTTGCGCGTCCGTGGCTGGGAGATCGAGACTCGCAAAGCCTCCATCCTCACCTCCTCTTCTCTTAATCAGTACTCACTCTATCTCTTGGTTCCTTTTGGGTTCTGGTTAGCGAAATGTTCTGAATTTCTGCTCAATAATAGTGTTCTCCGTGCAGCCAGTTAGTTTCTTTTTCTTGGGTTATTTCCTTTCCGTCTGATTTTTGTTTTAATTTATCAGTGCATTTAACAAAATAATCCATGTGATATGCTGCAATTTGACGGATTCTCTATTGCACCGTCCCGTTGATAACCCATGTATGATAATTGTGCGTTTAAGAAAGAATTCACTTGTTGATATGATTGCAGATGGGAGGAAAAGCTTGGGACTTCTCATTTGCCGGAGATGGTCTTTGGGGACAGTTTCTTTGTTCTTAAACATATTCCTAGTGGTGCCAAAATCCATTTCAGTGCATTTGATGCTTTGGTTGGCTGGAAGCAGGAGGCTTTGCCGCCTGTTGAAGTCCCTGCAGCAGCAAAGTGGAAATTTCGGAGGTAAATTGATCCTCGCTTGCTGCTTGATTACTAAGATGTTGCAACATATTGATTGGCACAATGCTTGACGTCGGATAGTTATGGTTTATATGATACATGGATCAGCATTATGTGTTACTTGATTGCGGTGGATGTAAGTTCAATTTTAGGAGTCCGAGTCAAGAAATGGAATAAATTGACTAAGTTGGAAATTAGAAGTACTTTCTGATTATGAATGGGTGGTTCTATATAGTAGCCAAATTCTTGGAAATACTGGAGTAATATTTTCATGCGGCTGATTGAGTCATTATATTTGGTCTTAAACTCTACATTATTTAATTATTGCATGTTTTGGTAGAAGCTTCAGCTTTACAGAGATATGAGTTGCTCATTTCTTTAATGAATGAGTTATTTTTGCAGCAAACCCTCTCAGCAGGTAATACTAGACTATGACTATACATTTACTACACCCTACCATGGAAGTGAGAAAATTGAGATCCACCCTGACAAGGTTTGAATTCCTATTACGCTTTTTAAATATTCAATGTATGATGGTTTCTTCTGTACTATTCATCTCTTCTTTGGAAGAATTCAGGATTACAAATTGTCTTACTTTTTTCCTTTGAGTGCGTGTATAACTTCTTTAGTGCATCATCGATTCTGTTTTTCTCATTCCTGTGGATACTGCTACTAAAGATACATCATATATTCTCGTATTTTCTGTTGGACCATAACAACCTTTGATGTTTCTCAATTCCAGCTGATCCATGTAAAGATAACTGTGGGATTTACAACTATCTTTCCTTTGATCAGGGTGTGAGTGGGGAGGTTTTGGAAAGAAACTATAATCTTCAGTGGGAAGATTGTGATGAGCAGCTTGATCTTGCTGCACTAGCACTAAGAGAGCCTATCCTTTTTTATGATGAGGTGCTTCTCTTCAGTTCTAATGACAAGTACATTTATAGTCTTTGCATGGACTTGCAAACATGTATTTTCTAATAGATTGCCTTTTGAGTGTACACTCTTCAAGCAAATACTGCCTAGATTTAGTGAAGTATTAATTTTGATTCTGCAGGTAATATTATATGAAGATGAATTAGCTGATAATGGAATCTCTCTTCTTACGGTGAAAGTGGTATATATTTTAATCATTTGCCGTCATATGACAATGAATATGGGATTTGTTCAAAATTTTTTTGCAGCGCCAGATGATCATATCATCTAATCATCTTCATTTTCTTTTCCTAGAGAGTCATGCCTAGTTCCTGGTTTCTACTTCTACGATTTTGGGTGAGTAATTGTATTCATTGCTTCTCTTCTTGCCCTTGTTCTCTTTGATGTAGTAATGACAAATTTTTTATGGATACCAAGTTTGTCAAATAATATATGCAATATTAATTTCTTTAGAGTATTGGGCTCACAGTAAAAGTTCAAGCTGAGATGAAACGTTCACTTATTGCTTTTGACTCAATTTTCCTCAACCACTTCCAGTGATTCATTTGGTTTTTGTTGTAGCTGAGAGTTGATGGCGTGTTAATGAGGCTAAGGGACACTCGCATGCATTGCGTTTTTGAGGATAAGGCATGCCCTGTCATTCTCAGAGAGAATTGTTGGAGAGAAGCCACATTTAAAGCTCTAGCTTCTGTGAGTGTATTATCTTTCTGCTAGTATGGGTATTTTTCAGGGCTTCATCAGTCATGAGAATGGAACCCTTCTTTTTTTTTCTATTGCTGTGATGGTTATAAGAAAGTGTTTATTGTTACTTATTTCCCACGGAATTGATAAAGCCTATATGAACTCTTTTTCAGCTTCTATTAAGATGATGTTAGTTTTTCTTTCTTGTTTTGTCCACTCTTAGGTATCCTCTAATGTATAACTGCATTTTGTCACTTAATGGTATGACTTTGAGTTTGTAATGTCGCTATAATCATAATGCAGAAAGGGTACCCTACTGATTCTGCTTCCTATGCGGATCCAAGTGTTATTAGTGAAAGGCTTCCCGTGGTGATGCGCAAGACCCAAAAGCTCAGATTCCCTGGTAATGTATGAGGCTGTAGTTTGTGCGTAACTCATTTGGCTTTTTGTGAAGTATCAAGCGGCTGAGAATTAGTCAAATCAGTGGAATCATTTCATGCATAAACTCCTGTTCCTGTTTGTATGTTCAGCTGGAGTTCATTCTTCTAATTTCTATTTCCTCAAGGCATTAAGGTTTTCAAGAAGAGTGCAGGACAAATGCGACAGAAAGACACGGATTATGTCATAATATAAACCAACTTTGTGAACTTAAATTTGTGGTCTAAAGGCCCTCAAAATTATCTTCACTATGAGGAAAATGACCCAAGCGTCTACCATCTCAGAGGAGCTACGTTGAGGTAGCTTGCAGAACGTGTTGATAGGAAGGAAATATTTATGGTGGATAGGAACATTTCCGCTGCTGTGCAGTTAGGAGACAGGTCCTATTGTCCCAATTACATAGATGGGGAAATGGTCATGACTGCGGTTTCAAACCAGTATATCTCAAAAAGGTTTATTCAACATTCAGCAGCTCCGCTATCTTCAAATGGCTGTGTTGATGCGCTCACCGTTGAGATTGTTGGCTTTAACTGTTATGGTGCTGGTCAAGTATAGGTCTTGGAGGTTCACGTCCTAGCAACTAATCTTCTATGGCAACTCTACTGTTGATGCTCTCTTGATCATTTTCTTTCCACCTAAGTCTAGTTTTGCTATTATGACATGCGAGGTAGCAACTCATTAATGATAGACAAGGCTCATTATGTTGAAGCAGCTGGAGAAGAGATCTTAAGGTAGCGGCTCAGAAAGGAGGTAAAAATAATTGGAGAAGAGATTTTCAAGGTTGAAATAACAAAGCACACACAACTCTACCGTTGACGCCCTCTTGATCATTTTATTTCCACCTAAGTCCAGTTTTGCTATTATGACACTCAAGGTAGCAACTTATGAACGACAGATAAGGTTCACAGGGTTAAAGCAACTGGACAAGAAACAACTGGATAAGAGATTTTAAGGCAGTGGCTCAGAAAGGAGGAAAAAATAATTGGAGAAGAGATTTTTAAGATTGGAATAGTAAGGCAAACACAACACTACTATTCATGCCCTCTTGATCATTTTCTTTCCACCCCAGTATTGCTATTATGACATGCGAGCTAGTAACTCATTAATGACAGACAAAGTTCCCCGGATTAAAGTAATTAGAGAGGAAATAACTGGAGAAGAGATTTTAAGGCAGTGGCTCAGAAAGAAAAAAATAACTGGAGAAGAGATTCTCAAGATTGAAATAATAAGGCGCGCACAGCTCTACTATTGATGCCCTCTCGATCATTTTCTATCCACCTAAGTCCAGTTTTGCTATTATAAGATGCGAGGTAGCAACTCATTAACAACAAACAAGGTTCGCCAGGTTAAAGCAACTGAAAATGAGATTTTAAGATAGTGGCTCAGAAAAGAGGAAAAAAATAATTGGAAAAGAGATTCTCAAAATTGAAATAATAAGGCACATACAACTCTACTGTTGATGCCCTATTGATCATTTTCCTTCCTCCTCTTGATCATTTTCTTTCCACTTTAGTCCAGTTTTGTTATTGTGAGATGTGAGGTAGCAACTTATTAACAACAGACAAGGTTCATTAGGTTAAAGCAGCTGGACAAGAACTAACTGGAGAAGAGATTTTAAGGTAAGGGCTCAAAAAGGAGGAAAAAACAACCAAAGAAGAGATTATCAAGATTGAAATAATAAGGCACACACAACTCTACTATTAACGCCCTCTTGATCATTTTTTTTTCCACCTAAGTCCAGTTTTGCTATTATGACATGCGAGGAAGTAACTCATTAACAACAGACAAGGTTCACCAGGTTAAAGCAGCTGAGAAGAGATTTTAAGACTGGCTCAGAAAGGAGGAAAAAAATAACTAGAGAAGAGGTTCTCAAGACACAACGCTATTACTAATGCCCTCTGAATCATTTTCTTTCCACCCAAGTCCAGTTTTGCTATTATGACATGCTAGGTAGCAACTCATTAATGACAAAGAAAGTTCGCCAGGTTAAATCAACTGGAGAGAAAATAACTGGTGAATAGATTTTAAGGTAGTGGGTCAGAAAAGAGGAGAAAATAACTGGGAAAGTAATTCTCAAGGTTGAAATAATAAGGCACACATAACTTTACTATTAACGACCTCTTGATCATTTTCTTTCCACCTGAGTCCAATTTTGCTATTATGACATGCAAGGTAGCAACTCATAAACGACAGACAGGGTTCACCAAGTTAAAGCAACTGGAGAAGAAATTTTAAGGTAGCAGCTCAGAGAGGAGGACAAAATAACTGGAGAAGAGATTCTCAAGATAGAAATAATAAAACACACAAAATGCTACTGTTGACACTTTCTTGATCCTTTTCTTTTCACCCAAGTCCAGTTTTACTATTATAACGTGCGAGGTAGCAACTCGTTAACGACAGAAAAGGTTCACCAGGTTAAAACAACTGGAGAAAAGATTTTAAAACAACAGCTCAGAAAGGAGGAAAAAATAATTGGAGAAGAGATTCTAAAAATTGAAATAATGAGGCACACAGCGCTATCATGTCCTCTAAGGGAAGTAATCCAATTGCATGACATGCTTGATCGCACTACAAGTTGAAGGGAAATTAGCCAAAACGCAATAGTTAGAAGGTCCCTCACCATAGAAGACAATTTTCCATTTTCTATCTAGGAATAACACACCTAACATATTTTTATTTAAGTTTCCCAGTCAGAGAACCTCCAACTCTTAACAGGAAAATCCTTCGACTAACTGCATATCCTTTTGCACCTAAGCGCGCAAAACCAGCTGCCTCTTAAGTACCTGCAACAAAAAGCCAAGACAAACATCAGAACTCAAGATCCCACAAACAGAACCGTGACATGAGAAACAAATCAGATCTGCTGCTCCAAAGAATAAATCTCCCAGGCATCACGTACCAAAGACAGATGATATATCTCCCATATTTTGAAACACAGAGAAAGCGATAATCTTAGTCAACTACATCAGAGAGTTGGGGCTCAAAGAAATTCATGCAAGTAGCAAATATAAACGCTAAAAATTCAGAAACAATCAACAACAATCAAGTGATGGAAAAGCTTCCCCTGCCAAAATCAAAATTTCACAAAGAGGAAAGTTTACCATAAATGTATTATATTAAGAAATATAGATATTCTTTTATCATTGTCTAACCTTAAAATAAAGGTAAGACCTGATAACAAACCAACAAAATGCTGTTTCCACTATGATCTTCCTAAAAGTGCCAAGAAAAAGCGCCTATGATGGTGAAGCCTACTTCCAAAACTAGATTCATGTGGTTAACAATCAAGTTACTCAGCAACAAACAATTTTATTGTTCATAAAGAGGAGAGTAGAATGCTGATAACTCAATCAGCGCCATGCCTCCTTTTACTTCACACAGTCTAATGTGGACTTCCATCAAGCAATTTTAAATAAGGTATGAAACTAATTTACAAATTTAGCACATTTAATTTTAAATTTGTAAGTGTGCCTCGCAACTCTTCTATGTTAAAATTTTTATCAGACATGACTGATTCCTAAGTTTTAAGATCAAGTTGGCCAATAACGTTCCATCTAGTTACACACAAAAGAAATCCATCTAAGAGACCTCTGACTTATTTAAATTGGATCTAGCTTATAAATCAGCAGCACTACTACGCCTGAAAATATGAGAAGGCATCTCCAACTATGTTTTTCTTTAAAGTGATGAAACCTCACTGAGACATAATATAATTCTACTACTACTATCTAGAGTGAAAATATTTTGGCTGGTTTTTTAACTAACTAATCTCCACATAATATACCATCTCAGTTAAAAGCAACGTTTTTCATTCACCCTTGGCAACTGTAGAGAGGACAATAAAGGGCACCTACAGAGGATGGTATCATTCTCTTGTCTTTAGCTGATCGGAAGTCCAGGCGCATCACCCATCTTTTCCATTCTTCCCTATAAATCCCAATTCCTTTTTATTAAACAATTTAAATGAAAACAAAACAGCAAAGCCACCTAATGACATTCCTTCTTCAATAAAAAAAAGGATTTGAGGCAGTCAAATTACGTCCAACTCTTTAGCCACCATTAGAAGCAGACTATGAACAATCGATGAAGACAAAAAACGAATCTATGTCTATTTGGTCATGTATCCTAGAAGCAAGACTCACAAAGAGACTACTAGCGATCCGGACAAGTTCGACGGAAGGTACCATTAGACAGCTCGCAGAAAGCCCGCACATTAACAGTCAGATGCGATGTGAGACGGGCTGTTGGAAGCACATTGTGAAGAGGCAAGAATGATTGCAAACACCCAAGTTCTCCCAGATTCCTGAAACAGAAAATAAAACAACCTTAAATCAGAGATGTCTCTAGGCAATGGAAACACTTGAGGAATTCAACCATCAGTTCACTGCCCGCATAACTTCACCAGTCGAAGATTTTATCTGCTCGGCAACGATATTCATCAAGATGAGACAAATATTTACCAGGATCTACTGAAAATAACTTCCAAAACGAATTCTTTTTGGGCAGGGAAGTGGGAGAGGGGAAATAGCAAAGCTTAAGAACCTGGAAGGAGCGAAGGAGAGTCGACGAGCGTTAGGGCGAGAAGCAGAGGAAGGCGGAGGACGGAGGCGGGGAAGCGGAGGAGGAGAGCGAAGTGAGGGGGCCCTGGCGATGGACACTGCTGAGCGAGAGAGAGATCCGGCGCTGCGCCAAGCCATTTTTCCACACAAGTGCCTGATCGGAAGCAGTGGATGGCGTTAAGGTTTTTGCTAGGGTTTAAAGGTTTTTTCCCCTTCGTTTTGAAAGGGCATTAGTTTGGCAGGGACACTGATCTGTGGAGGCGAATCTTTTTGGTGCCTCGTTTCAGTCGTTTGGGATCACGACCAAACGAATTTACTACCAGACTAAGAGTCTTCATTTTTCACATATTTATTTATTTATTTATGGATCTTTTCAATTAGAATTTTTTTTTTCAATTTCATAACGATGTTAGTTACAATTTATTTGTTTATTTATTTATGCATCTTTTGATATGCAATTAGTATTTTTTTTTAATTTCATAATTTAAAACTCTAATTCAAATAATAATTTATAAGTGAACAAATTTATCAAAAATCTGAGCATAATAGATGACGGATGCAATGAATGCATTCATGCCATATAATGAGTAGGCCTCACAATATCAGACAGCACAGACACATTTATTACATTTGTCATCTATCACACTATAAGGGTCCTAAATTTATACAGAGTTAAGCATTCATCAAGACAAAAACCAACTTTTCATGTCATATTCTCTCAAACTTAAAACTTGTAATGCATTAAGTAAAAAAGTTGTATGAATTTAGATCAATGATAATAATTATTCTTTTGCTCTGAAAGAGTTTATTATTATGTCAATTAAGAAAATTTTCATCGCTCATTTGTCCATTTTCTATAATTTATCATAATTACTCAGTACTTAAAAGTTTAAGATCAAGCCCTAACTGATGTGGCTAAACAAAAAAAACAAACAAACAAACAAAAAACAGGTTTTCTTTCAAAAACTTGAAAAAGAAATATATGAAGGTTTTTGAAACTTGTTCTTCAGGTAAGGCCAAACGCATTTCTTTAACACAAAACTAATATGTAAACATATGTTAAATTCAAAGATTAATCCCTACTCGCAACACTATTGATTTTCAGAATATATATATATATATATATTAACTCTAGTAGTATAACAGCCTGTGATAACCGTGAGTCATCACAGACTGTCAATTGACATAGAACCCACACATTCAAGAGATTCCATAGGTTAATTAATAGTCTACAATGACTCACAATTACTATAGACCGTCATATTCAAATTTTCCAAAAAATAATTAACTAAACTCATCCCTACTCACAACACCATTAATTATCTTTAATCGTTCATGTTTTAACATACCGAATAAATGATTGAAATAAATTCACCCCAAGTCTACGAGTTACAGATCCAATAGATGGAAGTACATTCCATCATGTGAAAAAACCACAAGATGTATACTTACATAAGATGTGCGAAAATTTATATTGTCGTGTCCTCATTTACAGATTACAATTCACCAGAACCAGAAAGTTGCTTAGTTGGTAGTGGGCGTGCCTAGAGAAGATCAACTTTAGACTAAAGTAGCAGCAAGATCAACCAGCAGTTGACATACGCTTCTCCAATTTGAGCAAAATATCAGTAACTAGCAAAATGTATTGAAGACTAAACGCGAAAAAACAACATTTACAGAATCCTCTCTACCTACTTGTAGTCTAAGGTACTTCCTATAAGATCTTCTGTACTTCTGTCATGTAATCTCTCATATGGCCTCGAAATACCGGGAAGGAACTTGGAATGGAGCAGGCAACTCTGCGACACATTTATACTGCATTCATAGAAAAAGAGCTCAGTTAGATTGGTATTTGTGAGGAAGCGACAGTGAGCAGAAACTTGCAGGAACAACAGTCATCATTCCACACCAATAGCGTCAGACTAAGTTTGGATTGGTAGCATGAAGCTCATAATATCAACTACCCATTAAAAGTTACGTGTGTAATAATAACAGAAGGGGAGAAGGGGAAAAATGAAACAGCAATACCAACAACGATTACCTTCTGCTCCATATACTTCAGCTTCACAGCTCTCAAGCGGCTTACTTTGTCATTTTCCTTTGCAAGTAATTTGTGTATGGCTAGTACACAATCCTTCAAGTCAGATGGAGTGTAACCGGAATAGCACTGCAATCCAACACTCTGCGAAGTTTAAAAAGCATTGATTTAACCCTAAGACCTCAAGAAATACACCATACACATTTTTCTGTCGGTACTTTTTTCGAGTTGATAAAGTACGAAATCCTTGAAGGTCATTGACAATCCAATGTTGCAATGCTGGACCATGCTGAGAAAAACCTGAGAAATAGGATCTGACACCTACCCAAGGACGTGCATCTGGACAGATCATTAGTCTTGAAAGAAAGACAGCTGATGACGCAACCACAGATGGTAGGAATTTGATGCAGCGATAATCTAATAAACTTAGTTCAGCTATGTAGCAGTTCAAGAACTCGAATTTTGAATCATGAGACTGTGGAAGGACAAAGACCACAGTAAATCACAAAAGTAAACAAAATAAAAGGAATGAATACTGGCAATAGTAAATTAACATGAAGCAGTTTACTCACATCACCATTGCATTCTGCAACCCTCGTGAAAATTCTGCAGGCAAAACAGGAGAAACTTTTAAGTAACTTGGAAAAAGAAAAGGGGAGTCCAGAAATGCAACATCCTGCAATACATTGCCAGCATTCTTACCTAAGGAAACTCTTTGGTGTTGGAGTGCTCATTTCAAAGTTCAAAACCTTGAGTATGTCTTTCTCCATATCAAGTATCTGCAAAGTTTATGTCAATGGAAGCTCAAAACTTACTATTTGATCTTGTAGAGGACAAGATACAGGAGAACAGAACAATTAGGTTGGTGGGTTGAATTTGTTGACAAATATAGAGTTCTCTTTAGGTAAAATACAAAAAGAACACAAACAACAAGATCAAGGAAAGGAGATTCTTGGATACACACCTCATTCTTGGTGCAAGTATTATCTGTTACGTAGCAGAAGTCTTCCACATGGGGAGGGGTGACCTCTTCATATTTTCTGCGTGATTAGCAAATGGGTTAACAAGATAAACTACTGAAAACATGTTGCTACAAAAACAAGATGGTACTCAAATAAATTGTTGTTGTTACGAGGCAATAAGCATGCAAGAAACTCCAAGGAGCTGTAGCTTGCTCCTACTGAGAGCATGTGACGAGAGAAACCGATCAATGTAAGATATGGTGAGGTAAAGGGTGTCCGAAACAAGCTTGTATTCCTCAGCAACTTCTACAAGCCAATCCACAAGAACTTCCCTCATATTTGCCGTTATGTCCTTCTGAATCTTTTCCATGTAATTGGGCAATGGCCTTCTATTGGCTTCCATCTGATTCAGAGTTAATATTAGTATGCAAAACCCCATAATTCAACTCACTTTCAGTTGCTTCTTCCTTCATAAGCCTAATATCAGTTTAGTCATTAACATGTCGCATAATTTAAAAACCCTAAGGCCGATACAACAACTGAGGAAAATAAGTGCAGCTGTATCTTCAACTCATAAGCCCAACATAATCGTGACTTGTGAAGAGCCAAGGGGCAGAAGAAATTGCTTTCAAGTTTAAACAACAGTCCATGAGCTCTAAAAAAAATTACATCGAAACAATATATCGCAGTTTAATTGCATCGAAACAATATATCGCAGTTTTGTCCATTAAAATATCATGGTAAAAAAAAAACGCAAGAACCATAAGTTCGTTTGTTTTCTTTTCGCCAGAGAACCACAATTTGAAAAACGCCCTAATCTCACTTTGATCATCTCGTGACAAAAACAGAACAGAGGAACAACCCAGTTCAGAATAAAAAAATTTAACTCAAATTATCAGCTTAATTCCCAGATTCACCAAAAAAATAAACCTTCAATACCTCAAGTGAGCGCAGATGTTGATAAACAGAAGAAGAGTAAGAACACTTGATCAAGTCACCAAACCTCTCGTTCAATTCACATTTAGGCTTGTGGGTACTCGGAAACTCGCCGTCTTTCTTCGGCCGGGGCTTCTGGGCATGGACATCGAGGTTCTGGGTGTTAGTGATATCGCCAAGAACGACGCGTTTCTTGGCGGCGGAAAGTTCCGAGAGAGATCGATCGGAGAAGGGCCGCTTCTTGGACGATGAGCTCGTGGGCTGCGTATTGTTTTCTTGGTCAATTTCCATAATTTGGGAATTGGAATGGGAAACTAAAGGTGTTCTTTTTGTGCGTTTTTTCCTGTGTGAGTGAGGGTTTTGATCGACTCGGAGAACGGAGGTTGGAAAATGCCGTCACTTTCTGTGATTCAAAAAAGGTCTCTTTTACCGCCTTTTAGGTCACACGTTAATTTCCCTCACTTTTTATTTCTTTTTATTTGTTTTTCGCTTTGCTTAATTATTGCTACTTCTTCTTTCTACATTATTTACACTACTTTTCTTTTTAGGTTATCCCAAATTTTTTACAATATTTCATATTCTAGTAAGTTTTAGTAAGTAAAATAACAATTATACCTCTTTTATTTGTCCATTTTTCTTTTTGTTTTCTTTTGTTTTTACTCTCTTTCCTACATTAATTCCATTTTCGCTGCCACCAAATCCAACACCGCAAATTCCATCACTGCCCGTAATTTACATCACCACCCACTAAGACAATGCCAAAGATGAAATCGGAGATGGCAACTGAAGACGGAATCAGTGACAGAGACAAAACCAAAGATGGTGACTAAAGACGAAATTAAAGATGACGACCAAAGATGGAATCAGCGACAAAAACATAATTGGAGACTGAAGACAAAATTGAAGGCACAATCGGAGATTAAAGATTGAGATGTCAGAGACAAAAGAGTATGAAAGAATCAGAGATCGAAGATTGAGACGAAATCGAAGATAAAGATAGAATCATATACTAAAGACGAAATTGAAGATAAAGATAGAATCAGAGATTGAAGACAAAATCGAAGACGGAATCAATGACAGAGACAGGCGATGCATTTGGTTTGGTGGTGTTGCAGGTGGGGAGAGAGAAAGGGTAGACTAAGGGTAAAAACGAAAAAATATACATCATTTTATCATTTATTAATCTTTGTGCCATGCACAAATGGTGCAAACAATGCACGATGGAATGAGTAATAAATTTTCAAGAAATGACAAGAATAAGTAGGGTAAGCATTTAGTTAGTTCGGTTTGAAACCAATCCAAACATAATGATTTGATTGGTTTTTGATTTTACAAAGTAAATTCAAGTTATTCGAATTACATGTCAAAACAGATCTGAACCGTCCGAATTATATTACGATTTATTCGGTTCTCATTCTAAGACCTAGATACATAGTAAATGAAAAAAATAAGATACATATTAAAATTTTCACCTCTCATACCTAAAATAAAATAAAGATAGATAACATATTATCCAAAATTACTAGGAAATGATTTTATATATGTAGGGTCAATATGGATAACAATAAAAATTAGTAGAAAACAACTTTGTATGTATAGGGTCATTATGGATAATGATAAAATATTTATTATTATTAGGTCTATTTGTTTTATTTGGATTTAAGTGTATGATTCAATAACTGATCTGATAACCGAATATAAAATTTGATTTTGATCCACACTGACCTAATTAGAAAAAAAATTGAACTATTTTATTCGAATGTAATATATCTTTTTAGTTTTTTCAGTTTTGTTTGAATAATATTCACCCCTAAAAATAAGAGCTAGTTTAGATGGTCTACAACTGACAACTATTTTTTTTTTCACTTTTTAAAATTGCTGACCTACATTAATTATAAGCCAGTCTATTAAAACTGTAAAATAATGGTTTTGCTACTCAAAGAATAACCTAACTCATTTGGTAGATTCTTCTCCTCTTTCTCACACTTTACTTTTCTTTCTCTCTTATTTTGTATTCTTTCTTTCGTTTGGTCATGAAAGAGAGAGAGTACAAGTGAGAGAGGTAGAAAGATAAGTAAAATGTGATTCTTAAAGTGACAGAACTGTTATTTTACAATCTTAATAGAGTAATTTACAATTGATGTGAGGTAGCAACTTTGAGGGAGAGTACAAAGTGAAGAGGAAGAAAGATAAGTAAAATGCGATTCTTTACGTGGAAGAATTTTTATTTTACAGTCTTAATAGAGTAATTTACAATTGATGTAGGGTAGCAACTTTGAAAAGTGCAAGAAAGTACTCCATCTATTTATGTATTATTTGAAACATTTACTTTTTTTTAAACAGTTGGACTTGAATTTATTATTATTATTATTTGTTAGAAAAAACTAAAAAAATATATATTAAAAATTATAAGTCTTTATTTATCATTTATATGTAAAGATTTTTTATTTGTATGTTAAAAACTTAAAAAAATAAAAATTTTATATTAATTGCTGAATAATGAATGTTGCAAAGAGTTTAAGACAGATGATGTAGTTGCCATAAGTTGGCCGTAAGCCATTTGAACCGGCTCTAAGTTCATTTATTAAAATAGCTCTTGAAAAGAAGTAATTGAATGGACTTTTGATTCCCACCCAACCCCCAAACCTTTGCAACTAGTACATAATCTCTTCTTTCTTAAACAGATTCAAAAGCGCTTGTAAAAATGCAATAGGAGAGACATGTACTCACCAATTCTGCAGAATACGCATTGCAAGAATGGACTTGGTCCTCCATAAAAAGATTAAAAATAAAAAAAAAAGGGGGGCTTGGTTCACGATTTCATTCCCTTCACTTTCAATTCCAAAATGTGCATTCACAACACAAGCTTCTCTTGAAAAATAATTGGACTATCTTACTTTACTTTTGTCCTCTCTAACGTATTGTTATTTGTTAGACTGCACATACTAACATTTCAATATCATATGACTCCTTTGTAAATAGGCACTTATACATCATCGGTACAATTAATTGTTGAAAAAACGACAATCCTACAATGAGATTAATTAGAAGCACTACCACTTAACCCCCAAATAATGTTTATAACATGTTTTTAAAGTATTAACTCTGCATAGTGTCTTTTCAATAATTCGTTTAAATCATTACTATGATCAGAATAATGACATAATTCAATGATATATATTTTTATCAGTCTTTTGAATATCTGAGATTACACAGATATCTTCTTATATCAATTTGTAAGAGAAATTTTTTGGGGAGAGATTGTTTTAATGATCCAAGTTGTCCCAAGCAGTTTCTTCTTAAAAAAGGGTGACCCTCCAACCGTTGTGAAAGGCAAAACTTGATCACTTCCTTAGCTTTAATGGCGGTTCTCGGAGCTATTTATGAACTTTCGTGAACTTGTTTCCAATTTTTCGCTTTGTATTTGTATCGTAGTTTCTATTGCTACAAATCTATTAGATATATAACCTCAAAATACGAAGGGCCAAGGTTGGCCATTGAAACGATGGGGAGAAGTTGCAGTGTCCAAGGAAAACATCGCGTATCACCAATCCCACGAAACGACTGCATAGTGATAGAGGAGGTACGAATGTAGAGACAACTACAAAAGGGTTTCCTCAAAGCAGCCACGCGCCCCTTAAAGAGAGCTCGCTGATCCGGAGCGAGAGCAGCAATAAGCGCCACTGATTCGAAGAAAGCTAACTTGAACTTGAACTTAAACTTTCAGTGGTCTGCGGTCCACTTAAAACTTCCAATTCATTGATACAAAAACTATAACCGAGAAAGTTTATTTGAAGTGCGTGAATTCTTTGGCAACTCAACCTATAGGAAAACATCAGATACATTTCTTACAGACTAACAAATGCTCCCATTCAGAATTACCCCCTTCGGTATCTCATTCTTCAAGAAAATTGTCAAATACTCCCCCCAAAAAATTCTCAACTCCAATTCCTATGCCGTGGGCAATAAAATGTCTCTGGCAATGTTTGCTGGTCCGACCACAGCTGCTTTGTTTGTGTTTCTTTAACTTCTGGCAAACCAACTGTGAACTTTGGTCTCCTCTCACCCTGAGTTTATATCTCCAGCACCCTAATCTGATTTAACATTTCTTTTTCTTTTTTCTAGTTCTTCGAATTTTAGGGGGTTCCTTACTGGTTCTTGGTGTCATTGATCTACCATCCTTCGAGTCCCCATTGCTACATTCTCTAAACGCAGCATTTGACCTTGTCGGTTCCACATTTTCTGTCTTGTTGTGATTTGAATCTCCAGCAACTATTTCTGGTTGTTGCTGTGAGGGAGCGTCTATCTCCGCTGTACCACTTTTGGCCATAGTTTGTGATCGATGGTTTAAATGCCAACGGGTGTTCTCAAACCATTTGTTGACCTGCACAACAAAAAGATCTTCCAGTATAAAAACAGAGAACCTGATCTCAAATTTCCCTGAGAAACAGCAACACTTGACTTGCGAGGCAAGATAAGGATCTAGTTATACAGATTAATAACGAGTGATGACCTGGCTGAAAGTGATCTGGAGCTCCTCTGCCAGATTTTCCTTCGTGGCTCGATCAGGATACTGATTTTGCTGGAAAGATTCACATAGTCTCTGCATGGAAAGCATAAATCAACAAAGCAACAACCATAGAAATCAATATTAGATCAGCAATTTCTTTTCTTGTTTCCTAAGGAACTCAATGGGCGCTTTTTCTTTCTTTGCTTCCCCCCTTTTTTTCCCATCATATATCTAAGGAGTATCTTGACCCTGCACTTGTTCTACTAGGAGAAACCTCAAATAGGAAAAATATAAAATATGCGTGTGTCTGGTGATTACATAACATCCAAGACGTCAACTCATGAGTGAAGTTTCTAGAGTTAGTTTGGACAGAAGTTGGAAAAAATTTTCAAGATATTTATGATCGAAGTTGCTTGGCTTGTGTTTGATATGGGCGTACAAATCAGAAACTTCAACAAAGGCATATGGCCAAGATGAAGTCAAACAAAAAATTTTACCCCCAGCATATTTAGTACGACAGATAATGAAGACAAAGACACTTCCTTACAGCTGTTGCTAGTTTCCACATTTACCCAGTCTACAGCCCACTTCCATAAGAAGTTTGCCATGCCTTTGCAACTTACTTTGCACGCAAATATTTGAATGTTTTGAAAAAGCAGAACAATGCATTAATAGACATGGTATTTACCAGCTTTACAGCTTCCCCAAGCCTTCTATTAGTTGAAGAGCGACCAACTTTGGCACTAGAACCAGGTTTAGATGGGCTTGCACGCAGTGTAGCCACCGATTTCGACTTCCGGCCTACTATTTTCTTAGGGGTATGTTCTGTCGTTTCTACATTCTGATTTAGATTCGTAGAAATGATTCCACTTCTTGGCAAAGAATTTCCATTCTGTGACACTAATGATGTCCCTCCACCACTTCTTGTTTTTTTTGGTGCAGTAGCATCAGTCCAATCATCATCATCACTTGAACTGGAAGGGACATTGGCATATGTCTCCTAAATGATGAAAATATGAGGAAACTTATTCAGGATGGAAAAACTTTTCACATGCAATCCTACTTTAAGAGATATATTCAATTTAATGAAAACTCTAAATCTACATGCATTCTAAAGTAATATGTACATAATATTTAGCAGGTACATCATAACAAGTACATGAGTTAAGAAGGGAAAATGAGAGATTGCAATGGAACCCATTCAGAATAATGATGTAACACGCATCTAGATGTTACAAAACATTCAGAACGCATGCATGGCTTCACATTATTCAGAGCAAAGAGAACTGTAATAAAAAATATGAGTAAAAAAAGACGCACTAAAAAATTCAGGTTTGGACATGATACTCACATCATACAACTTTTTGTAGTCCAGCCTTTCAATGCTTCTTTTCTCTGGAACAGGGTCAGACCTATCTAGGCCAGAAGTCAACTCTATCACGGGTCCATCCAATTCAAAACTTTTTGTCTTAGGATCTCTAGGAAGACTAGCAGATACAAGCCTTCCACTCTCTGGAGCCAACCGGTCATCTCTGGTGACAGCACCAAGATCCTCAGAATCAGAAGTAAAATCAGAGCTTGAACTTTCCTCCTTAAAAATGTCATCAGGAGGTGGAGCATCAGGATCATAGTCTTCATCCTCAGAATCATCAGAAGGAAGCCCAGAGAATGGCTCCATTTTAGCTGCAAACTCTGATTCATCTGAAGTAGATGTGAAGTCGGACTCATCAGAACTGTTTTCACTACCCTTGTCCTCATCATCATCTTCCGGTCCATCAGGATTATAATCATTGTCATCAGAATCATCTGAAGGAAGTCCAAAATTTGGATCCTGATTATGTCCGCCGGCTGCTTCAGGAAACACTTTCTGTACAATGAAGGATACAGTACAATGAAGAAACTGAAAATATACAACTAATAAGGGCACAATCAAACAGCTATAAGTTGAAAGGTTTCATTAACCTCCCAGCTGTCAGTGATACAAAGATTTGTCCCTTGGGCTTCATTGACCAAGTCAACACAATCATCTTTGCAATCACATCCGGGGCACAACCAACTTTCATCATCTGGAGGAACTGGAAATCAGGGAATAAAATAACACATTAACATGTAAAAATCTAAACCAAATAAGTTCTTTCTAACAGGAACTCTCGTATTTACTTTCTTCTTTTAACAAGGGCGGGTCTAGACAGTATTGATGAAATCCGCGGTCACAAGCACCATCACATAGTATAATATCATTGTTAGCAGAAAGGTCTTTGGATCTGCATTTAGAACAAAATATCTGCAAAAATGGAGTTTCCTGTCTTAGCATCACAAACACACACAAACGAAAATCACAAATAAGAAGAAATCTATTAGTATATAGGCAGGGTTCATAAACACAATTCTCCTACATCCTCACTGTCAATCTCTCCTTCTGAATCAAACAATGATTCAGGAAGCCTTCCTTCTGCGCATATTGAATCTAAATGTTTGAATAGATCTCTAATCTTCAATTTGCGTCGAAGAATTTCAGACCTAGCTCGTTCAAGCTCTTTTTCTGGCTTTAACTTCTCTAAGCTGCAGATGTGAATGAACAGTCGGAAGCGACCATCAGATAAATCTCTCAGAAGATCAATATAAAAAAACAGAACAATTTCAACAACATGTCATGTCCACATGTAATGAACTGTGAACACATTCACATATAATCTATATCATTAGTGACAAACTGATATCATCATTGACTATGGTCCACCCCCTGCTGGAAGAACCTAAATTAAGACGACCAAAAGAGCATCTGGGTATTTACATCTACCTGCCACAATTGCCATAATGTACTATTTTGCACATAATTGAGATAGGTCAACCAAAAAATACAACATAATTGATTCCAGATAAATGTAAGATATAGAAATTCAACTCTAGCACAATAAGCTGAAAACAATTAGATTGGTCTGGAGGTATGGTTAATGTTTGAAACAAAGAACAAAACATTGCATTCATTAAAATAAAAAAAATGTTCAGTAAAACAGCAACTCAACATGAATTTGGTACATGAAATTGTTCAGCAAACTAGCCGTTAAAACTTGAGCATATAATTTTATAGGAACACAATACAGGATGAGAAGAGTTACTGCAAACTATATCAGTTAAGAAGATATACTAAATTTGTATTACTGAAATAGTAAAGTTCACATTTTCATACTCCTACAAGTTATTTTTACAGGAAAAAAGATTTTCTAAAAAAAGGTTGTACTTAATGGTACTATTCGAATTTTGTTCTTGGTCAGGGCTACTTTGTAATTATGATATTCCAAATCCAAAAGATAAAAAAAATACAAAAGCAGGAAAAGGAAACTAATATGAAGTTAAATTTGAAAATGAGAAAGAAATGGAACCAGACAACTTCGATGTGGTTGAACACTGATAGACACAAAAGTGTGTTCCACCTCACTCCAAACTAGCCATTGAATATAGAAAAGCAAGGGGGAAGCCATTTGCAATACACAACCGTATTTCATGAATCAGTTAGTTCCTAAGTCATTCATTTACATTGTTATTGGCATTAATACAAGGTGAAAAAGATTATCATAGATATCATAGAAATATAATGTACCAAATTCAAGATCCGGATAATATGATTTGTGAAAAGGTATAGGGAACTGTTCTCACAATAAAATTGATGAAAGGAATTACGGCACAAAAATGCCAAATATATACCTTAGTCCTTTCCAGCCTTCAGTAGAATATGCGGTAATTAGGCTCTGCTCATAGCTTATTCGATGCAATAAGTATCTTAAATGCGTCTTTATTCTTGAATATTCATCAACTACACTTGTCTTTGCTCTCTTCCTTCTCTTCCGTTTTTTTTGTTCCCTAGAAGCAGGACCAGTCGTATTCTTACTTGTTTCAGGAGCTTTCTGCTTCCCTTTAGGTTTCGTCCGAAGACCTTTACCAGTGCTGGCCAAAGATCTCAGCATATATTTTTTCTTTGCTTTTGAAGGTTTCTTTTCTCTCCTCACTGGCTTCTTGACTAAATACTTCGTTGCTGTTTTCAACCTTTCCTGACCAGTACTTCTCACCGTATCCCCAGCATGAGAACTTGATGCCTTGGTTTCATTAGTTTCATTGGAGATGGCTAGAGGCAGCCCCAAATCACTGGTACTTGTCGTGCGCATGTCCAGATTCTCAGGGTGTTGCCCTGGTTGCCTGGCATCACCACTTGCAGTTACTGAAGCACTAACTAAACTATTAGTCGAGAGTGGCAAACTCTTATTGGCAGCAAGCCCGCAAATGAAGTGACCCTCGGCTGCATCTTTTGCATATGGCTGCAACTTTTCTGTGCTAAAAGGTGTTCCTACAGTTGTTTGAACTATTCCTGGTTCAACTGGTTGGACCATATAATCAAGAAAAAGAGTTTTATGTGGTGTTCTTATGCATTTAGAATCAGTTTCACCTTGCTGCTGGGGTGTAATTTGTTCAGGCACTGAACAGAGTCCATTCTGATCATCTGCTTGCAGTATTGAGACAGTTTGTTCCTCATGCTCCAACATAACGTAGGATGGCTGCTATAATCTGTCAAAGGCCCCCTAACTTCAATAAATTGTGAGCACCTAGAAAAACAAAGGGAGCAAATAACTGATCATAAAAGAAACTGACAGAATTATTAGATGGTCAATTTTTAAATAAAGAAAAAACACAATGTGAAGCATAAAGTCCATTTTTCGCCCAAAAGACAAGCACAAAGTCCAATCTGATACCCCTTTTCTCCCCCTTCTGATCAGGCTTTCAGCATGACAAGGAGGTAAATAACAAGCTAAACATGTCTCCCCATTACAAACCCGAATAATGTTGCTAATGGGCTTCAGTCATGCAACTATACCAAAAGTAAACAGTTTCAAGACCTCTCCCATGGCCCTAATAACATGCAAATAATTTCTAATTTCATTTTCTGATCGTTGACATGGACATTACAACCAGAAAAGACCGCAAAAATTTCAGAAAATTTTTTCCAACAGAAAATTCCATGGAGTGACAAGACTTGATTCATTCTTCAACTACAGGTTCCATTTGACGAAATCACTTAATATCACAAAAAGGAATGCACACAATCAATAGAATTACTACCTCAATGTTCCTACAAGCCCATAAGAACTATGTATCCTAAAAGTGCTTGAATATGCATTTGGTGGACTGCTCAAGACAATATAGAGATACTGGCCCCACCTTAGTCTTTCTGAATCTGAATAATAATAAACTTCAATCAAATGATTTCTCCATTGTCAGCACCATACACCATTTGATAAGAGCTTAATGCCAGTTCTGAATATGATTGTTTTTCAGTCAAATGTGACGAAAATCACTGCAGAGGAATTCCCTTAACTGTGTTTAAAAGAATCATGGCATAATATGCATCAAAAAACAGAATGATGGTTATGGCAGAAGCTATACACAGACACAGATGAAGCCAATTCTTTGACATGGACAGGAGATATGAACCAGAAAAAAAACTACGAGAACCGGAACAGCTGACAAGCAGGGAAGTAAATCCATCGAATGCTTACGAGTCTGAAATGAAAATTCCATGCCTATAAAGTGTGCCTCGGTAGCAAATATTGCTACTGCTAACAGCATTGACACCAATAATTGACCCTTACAGGTAGCATTCATGGAAGTTAACAACTATACTATAAAACGCATATATCCTGAATTAATGGCATTACCGGTACTACCAACAGCAGGGTAAAAACCAAATGCACAGAATGGTAATTCCTCCAGATTGATATGTTGCCTCATTCTACGTGTTATAAATGTAGTCTGCACTCAGCAGACCCTCCATGAAATCTACACAAATAAGCCTAGAGCTAGAACAAGAAACATGAACAATGCAGCCCAAGCAGGCCGAAATTGTTAACCTTCCATAGACAAAATCGCAAAACAGATTCCAGGGACCTCCCTTTCTAATTCCATCTACCAGCACTCAAAGAAAAGGATGGGAAACAAAGGAACAAAGGGCACGAACTAGTATCAGAAACGAAGGCCGAAAAAGATTACAATCTTCAAACAAGAACGTCAAGAACATAGACAACTCGAACTTCCGAAACATTTTGGTATCCATTTTCTTCCGGAAAAAGAGAAAGAGGAGACAGGGGAAAACTTGTAAGCAAAGAGCTGGCATTGGAAGCAACTGACCTTGAATCTCGTGTGGGAGGTGAGCGAGAGTCATGCGCGAGCAGCGATGCTAGAAGGAAGAAGAATGAAAGCGAAAGAGAGAAAGGCGGTGGAGAGGGAGAGAGAAGCAAGACAAGGGCCTTCCAGGACAAAATCTGGGCCTCTGGTGCTCGCAACGTGGGCTTTACACTTCCTCTCTTATCTGGTTTATACTTTTCCACAATGGGCTGAAACTAATTGCCCATTCGATACGGGCTTATTTTTTCACTTGTTAAAACAAACTGAAAAGAGTTGGTTACTTGGTTCAATTGAATTGATTAAGAATTCGGGTACTTTATTTGTGGGAAACATATGAGCACCATTCTAAGTTTAAATTGACAAATGACATGGAGTGATTTTTTTTCTACTTAGAATCATGCAATAGTATAAGGTTACAAGATGAATGCTAATATGTGTTGTTTTTGCGTCATCACCTATCTAAGCTTACTATTTCACTGTAAAAAGGAAAAAGCTCTTATATAAGTAAAGATTATTTTTAGCCGGTCACGGTAAAATATATCAAACCAATAACCAATAGAACCGTTGGCATACGGGATGCACAGGTCTTCAAATGAGGTATTTTTCCTTCTCCTAAAATTTTCATTTTGGGGCAAAAAGAAAAGACTTATATTTTCTTATATTGGTGACAAATAATTTCATTATTCAAGACTGATCTATATTCAAATTTGCTTCGACCATGATTGATCATACTTTCATTTTGTGCAGCTCACTTTTATAAAAAGTTTTCATTGGAGTATGATTTCGCGTCCCAACTGCAAGCGTATAAAGTATTAATTAATTCACCCACGAAATGAGTAGCAGTTGTTAGAAATTAGAGTACATAATTTTATAATTTCAATAAATAATTAAGCCCAAATCTTACATCATAGCGCATCCTAAGCCAACCCTCTTATGGGCAAATGTTGGTGTATAATTCCACATTTGAGAAATTTGATAAAGTTTTGCTAATATTTTATAAAAACAAAACAATTACGAAAAAAATGCAATAGAAAACAGCCAAATATGCTATAAAGCAAACAACACGCCGTTTTGCATTGGACGATGATTCAAAGAGGTACACCATATAATGCTTAGGACAACGACCGGCAAGACTTATCATTAAACTTGGTGATTAACGACAAAATTCGCAATTCTTGTATGCTCTATGATCATGAAAGACAGAAATGGGGGAGCAATCAGAAGGAAAATATAATATATCATCAAAATATTTGAAAAATTCATACTTAAAAATTAAAATACGATAAAATGAATCATGATATTACATGTTTCTACTTTTGTAAAACTAGTTTTTCTTTGCTCATAAAATGTTGATAAAATTTCATCATCCTTAAAGAATGATTCCAATACATTATTGTTGTTGTTGTTGTTATTATTGTTATTATTATTATTATTATTATTATCATCATCATCCTCCTCATTTCATGAGTTCCTTTCTTTTGAAAAAAAAAAAAAAAAGAATCGGTAAGCTTGAGAGGACACTTCAGCTTTATAGTCACAAGGCCTAATCACATAGTTAGTCAAAATTGAGAGGATATCATCTAACCCACCAATAATATGCATTATGTATTGCGTTACCATGAGAAATGGCAAAGTGCAAGAACACCGACTCCCTTCCATCCACTTATCCTAGGTTTGAGCATCCCCTTTGCATTTGCCCTTTCCAAAAATCCATAACTTACAAAGTAAATGATTCTAAATATAAAAAAATATGCATGATTTCCCAAAATAATGACTAGGTTACTCAAACACTAGGTCTATGCAGCTAATTGAGCTTGTTTGCACAAGTTGAATTTCTAGCTAATATGTTCATAAGACCACATTGGTCAAACTCATTTCTATAACTCCTATTAAAAAAAACCCTTAGTGGTTTATATTAATGCATATGGAGAACATTAAAAGAAAATAAGGAGAAAGCAACAAAAAAAATTTTATGAGAAGAAAGATTTGAAATTCAACTTGAAGACCATTATTTTGGAAAACTATTTTGATTTTATTTTAACTATTTGACATTTGTATTTTCAGTGGTAGGACATAGGCCCAAGGCCCACAATGAATAGATCCACATTGGATAGATCAATGACAAGAGGCCTAGCAAGCCCAAGAAAAAATCCACCTATGATGGAAAAAAAATCCCCAAAATTACGGGATAGACTAAAGGATTTCCATCCAGAAGCGATTCTTGCAGATCTCCCATAAACTATATAAACCAGCTTCATTTATCAATCCTGAGGTATGAGATTTTCACGGTACACTTTGTTATTTTTCTTCACTCATCAGAAACTGACTTGCTTGTTAGAGGGTTTCCTTTAGAAAAACATCTCGGAACTCTAATGTTGTCATTGTGTGCAGGATCTCAATTCACCATCTATCAAGCCCTTGGGCCAGGCACAAGTGAATCCAATAACAACCAATTTGGCACCGTATGCGGGAAAATGTGAACACCTTGAGATCTCATATAGATAGCCGAGATCAGCCAAGGGAATGAGTATGAGAGTCACTGTAGAAACCAGACCAACAGTCCCGTAGAGTCTGTAACACCTCTAGAAGAGGGGACTGCTTATAGAGTTGAAGGAGAAAAGCCTTCAGCTCCTTAAGGGGACCCCCAAAAAGGGAAAGGTCTCACACCGTTGAACGATAACCAGTTTTAAGCCTTTTAGCACGCCTTTTTTGAATAGCTGAAAGTGACTGTTCAATAGGAAATCCATAGAATGTTGCCGAAGGCACCCGAGGAAGCCACTAAAAGCTACTCAGTGCTCGACAAACCCCAACGAATCCCTCCTCAGGATCCGCCCCTAAGAGTCCATGCAGCCGATTCCCCTGCATCATTAGGGCAATCCGATAGGCCTGCTAGCAATGACATAATCATCATTCTACAAATGCTTGATTAGATAGAGTAGCATATGAGGGTGCCTGAGCCTTCCACAGTAAGCTCTAGTTTTACCATTGATATTGATTACATGTGGCTCCAACCATTCACAGATGACATAATCAATACCCTGAATCTTAACAAATTTCACAATTGGAAGATGGACCTGTACGATGACCTCAGAGATTCTATTAACCATTTGTAGAGGTATATCACCTTTATGAGGCTGGAAAGGCCTTCGGATGCAATCATGTGTATGATATTCAGTTTGACATTAATGGGAACAGTAGCCTCCGGGTTCGAGACTAACAAAAGGCATCATTTCCTCAGATTAAGAGGCTGTGGCAAAAGAAAATGTCCATGCGGCTTACACTTATGTAGTTAATAGATGAAAGCCATAATGGAAAAGGATCTCAGTATAAGTATGCATTAGAATGCATTATTGCCTCATTTAAGGTACTTAAGTACTAAATGCTGTTTCTAGAGTTCGATTACTAAATGTCACTTTTGGGTTCTACATAAAGAGTTTGTATGTGCAACACTTAATTATTATCTAATGGTTAAGTAATTATTTTTTTCAACTTTAGCTTATTTTAATTGGTTTTAAAAATCTGACCAACATGATTTCTAATTATTATTGTTTTATTATTATCAGCATAACTAAAGTAACTCATGCATATCTTTTTATATAAGGTAGGTTAGATAGTACTTGCATATAGGGGTTTTTAGACCTTAGGTAGTAATTAGCCAATTGTAACAAACTGGCTAGAGTTCTAATGACTTAGGCTAAGTGTTTTCACAAGCCCCTGTGTTAGGCATTTCACCATAGTTTAGGACATTGAAGAAGAAAAAGATTTTCTCCTTGGATAAGTTATCTTTAAAGTTCTTGTGGCAATTTATTGGAAGCCGCCCCTCAAAGAAGGCAGTCAAGTAGTTCTTGGATGTCAAGCAAGACAAGAAAAAGCCATATCGAGACTACCTGGGGAGGTTTAACTTAGAAGCCCTCTAGATCCCTGACTTTTTCCCCAAACATCAAGTTGCTGGCTATAGAACCAAAGTGATATTCCTGAACTCATGATTTTGCTAATCCATCCTAGAAAACTCTACACAAAGCATGAAGGAGTTCTATAAATGGACTTATCACTATATCCAAGCAAAGGATGTTAACCTTCATAATGAAGAGAAAAGGTTAAGGAAGGGTCTGGAAAACTCTGAACAAAGTGTGGAGGAGTTCTATAACTGGACTTATCGCTATATCCAAGTAAAGGATGCTAACCTCTATGATGAAGAGAAAGGGCCAGGGAAGGTGTTTTTGGAGGAGTTGATCCATAAGGGTAAGCTGAGAGTTTGTCTATGACACATCCTTAGTTTAATTGGGGGGCATAGGAACCCAGGTGGAAGAATAGAGACAAGGACCCCATGGGGAAGGATGACACAAATGGAGGTCCCCTTATGCCAGATATAGTAGTTTACATGATACTTTAGGTTATCATGATCATTATTTGTTTGATTGCTTTTTTATAATCTCTTAAATTCAGCAAGATTCTTATTGCCTTAAAGCATATAGAACCTTTTCTCATATAGGACAACTATAAATTTAGCCATTCATGTATCCATCACTATTAACATGGCATTTTTTAGGAGATCTTATTCATTATTGCTCATTTGTATTTCACCAAAATCCTACACTCAACAAGACTTTAGAATCATATAGATGATCTTTTCTCTAATAAGATAACTAAAAAAATTGACATTTATGTATGCCATTTGTTTAAAACATCCCTTACATTCTTGCTCATTTGTATTGCACCCAACAACAAGATATAAAAGTTTATGCAATTATTTATATTGTCGTGGTTACTATTTGTTTGATTGCTCTCTTAGAAGATTTCCTTAAATGAGATGGCTACAAACTTGGCCATTGAATACAAATTTAGGTTTTGAAATACAAAGGGTAAACCACATTTTCAATCAAATTTTAGGGTTCTTTTTGCTAATTTCATAATCACATAAACTGTTTTAGCTTGTAACAAAGGTGAAACTCCTGATGAGCTTTTCCTCATAAAACAAATGAGGTTCTTCTAGTACACACTTGTCCAATCTCTTAATGCAAAACATAATCATTACAATTGTAACCATCATATTGGATAAAGATCTTATTAGGTGCAGGATGTTTTAAGAGAGCAATTAAACTAGTGACCATAACAACATAAATAATCAGGAAAATTATTGTATCTTGGAACTAGGCACAAGATAAACAAGCAACAATTTATGGGGAATTCTAACAAATACTACTATTATTATTGATGGATACATAAATATCAAAGTTTGCAGTCCTGTTGGAGAAAAAATCATCTATATGTTTCTAAAATCTTGCTAGGTGTAGGGTATTTCAATAGAGAAATCAGATAAATAGTGACCATAATAACCTAAATAATCTCATAAACTATTATATTTTGGAATTGGGTGCAAGAAAAATTAGCAACAATTTATGGGTTGTTCTAAACAAATGCCCTTATTATTATCGATAGATACATAAGAGCCAAAGTTTCTAGTCGTCCTGCTGGAGAAAAGATCATCTATATGTTTCTAAAACCTTGTCAGGTGTAGGATATTTCAACGGAGCAATCAAACAAATAGTGACCACAACAGCCTAAATAATCATAAAAAATATTATATCCTAAAATTAGGTGCAATAAAATTAAGCAACAGTGAATGCGATTTCCTAAAAGAGGCTCTATCATTATTGATTAATAAATAAATAGCTAATTTTGTTGATGTCCCATTTGAGAAAGATTTTAAATGCTCCAATAATCTTGTCAGATATAGGATATTTTAAGAGAACAATAAAACAAATAGTGATCATAATAACCTAAATAATCACGTAAACTATTGTATTTTGGAACTGGGTAAAAGATATGAGCAACAATTTACGGGATGTTGTAAAAAAATGCTCGTCATTATTGATGGATATATAAATTTCAAATTTTGTAGCTGTCCTGTTGGAAAAAAGATCACTTGCATGTTTCTATAATCTTGCTGGGTGTACGATATTTCAATAGAGTACTCAAATAAATGGTGACTATGACAACCTAAATAATCACATAAACTATCATATCTTTGAATTGAGTGTATTACAGATGAGCAACAGTAAATAACATATCCTAAACAATCTACCCTATAAATATTGCTGGATATATAAATGGCTAAGTTTACAGCTGTCCTATATGAGAAATGGTTCTATATGTTTTAATATGAAACTTGCCGGATTTAGATCACGACAACCTAAAGAATCATGTAAATTTTTTCTATCTTGCAATTGGGTGACCAATTACATTGCCATTCTAAACAAATTTCTTATAAATATTGATAAAAACATAAATGTCACAATTGTGGCATCTTAGTTGGAAAAAAATGTTATATATTCTTTGAAGTTTATAATTCGTGAGATCATTAGGTGCAACACTTATATATGTCTCATTCAAAAGACTTTATAAGAATCCATTTCAATGAGCTTCCAGGCACCCTACTTATTGATACATTCGAGGTTCTTTATCCTCATGTTGTAGCTTTGCAAGCGCTTGTCTTTTATTTTCCTTTTCCATTTACCAAAAATAGAAAAATAGAATATTCATTCAAAATCATCCTACATATATATACATGAAGGTGGCTACCATGCTTTTGAAGCTCATGATGTTCTTTGTGGAACTTCTACTCCTATATCTCTTATCAAAAGGTAAGTCTATTTTTATAATTCAATCAATTATTGCTAAATTATTTTATGTTCACTGTTAATTTATATGTAATTTTGTGATATTAAAATTTAGTGCTTTTTTAGCAAGCACATGCATATGTCTTCATGTTAGCTTGTTATACAAGACAACTCCTATGTTCCTCATTACTTCAAGAGCCTCTGTGCCACTCTATTTTTAAAGTTCGATGTGTGGATAAGCACCAGAAATAGTCTGATTGTGTTATGGGCATATTCATGATTTTTTTACAGTAATTTTGGAATTTAGACCTATTTACCAGCCTTAATGCTACCTTAAGTTGCCACTTTTTTTGTTTGACTTGGTGAAATATGCTGTAATAAGCTACTTTCCCTTCATCTTACCCATATTTACAAATGTTGTTGTCCTACATACTTAACACCATTTCATACCTATCACACGTGTTAGCCAAGTACTTCTAATTCTTGCAACTTGCCCTCCCCCCTCAACATCCTTTGCTTAACCCAATCAACCAACCCGCCAACCCTTGGCCCACACCCCTTTTCCCAAAACCACCGTAAAACTTCTTCCCTGCCTTCACCAACCCCTATTTCACTAGTTCAATTTAGCAATGGTCCACGTTTGGCAGGTTGTCCAGTGAGCAAACAATGTTCAACTATAAGGGCTAGGGTGGGATAGCTCGCGCGAGAACTGTAATGGATAAGGAAGTGTTGACTATGGTTTGGTCTTTGGTAAGTATGAGGGTAAGCTTTGTAAATATGAATAAAATGACAATGATTTACAAAAAGCTTGACATATTTAATTAGCACTACTAAATTTAGAACTTTTTCTAACGTCCGCTTCTAATGGTCTTACATTGGTAATTTTACAATTACTAACGTAAGACCGTTGGGAACAGGCCGATGGTAAACCATACATTGAAATTTTTTTTACCAACGACCAAATATTGAGTCATTGGTAATTTCTAATGTTTGCTTGTTGGTAAACGAGCCATTGGTAATTACGAACGGGCCAATCTTGGGCGCTTTTTAGCAACTGTCGAATAATTATCAACGTGTTTGCCTGTTGGTAACTATCAATGCTATTGACCATTAGTAAATTACCAACAACTGAAACCGTTGATAAAGATCAATGGGTTAGACCGTTGGTAAATATCAATATATTTGACTGTTAGTAAGGTTACCAATGGCCAAGCCGTTAGTAAGGTTACCAATGGCTACCAATGTTGTTGACTGTTAGTAAATTACCAACGGCTAAAACCGTTGGTAAATATCAATGAGTTGGACCGTTGGTAAATATCAATGTATTTGACAGTTAGTAAGGTTACCAATGGCCAAGCTGTCGGTAAACTTTTTTATATTAAAAAAAACACTTTCCATTTTAAATATAAAGAAATATTGTTGTATTAAAAAAGGGTTAATTACAATTTGTTCCCGATGTCATGCCCAACGTAGCCCCTAGGCCATTTTGGGCCCAATTACTTAATCAAGCAGTGGAATTTCATAGAAGGGACATTTATTAATTTCTAAATCATATGGGCATGTTCCCAGGGCATTACTAGTACTAGCTCATTAAGTATTTATTTAAAGGTTTATATTATGCTCTCGGAAATAAGCTAGTACTTATGTGGAACTTGCGTGTTCATTTCAAGATCGTTATCCAACATAGCTAAGTACATGTACATGCATGGCAACCAAAGCACCAGATTCAAGTTTTGAAAAAGAAACTTGTTTATGATGCACACTTCTTGCATACTCATATGTGTCTTGGTAACCCGCTATTGTACATAAACACATACATGTTTTTAATTTCATTGGTTTCCATTTTAGCTTGTTATAGGCATACATTTCCTTTCTAGTTCATGATTACTTAATTTTCATCCTTAAACATACATATAAGGCCGAGACATACATGATTCCATATTTCAACATGTGTTTAGAAAACATAATCATGCACATCTATCAACTTTTTACTTCGGCCCAAAGATGACTATTAACTAGAATGTCCAAGAGTTCTTATATATGCCATAGACATACTACATGGCTGAATATACTTAGAACTGAATTTAGCATGCCATTTTACTTAAGTACCGTAAAGGGTTCATAAACATTTAAAAACACAAATTTGGTTTTTAAGACAAACCAAAATACATAGCACATGAGTATACATGGCAAATCACACATAGAACACATTTCCACCTTAGAGACTTTGTTCTCACAATCTAGACTCCAAGTCCTGCACATAAAGTCCACACTTATTAGCTTGTTACACAAGCAACCAATATCACTTAGAATACTTAGAATATTGAGCAAATACCACACATATGCATAATACCTTTAATACAGAAAGAGTATAAAATACTCTTGACCTTAGTGCCTTTCAAGTACTCCTTTTCCTACATGAAGTAGATAAAAGCGGGTGAGTAAAACTCAGTAAGGATTTTGGATGGCTCCCAAAGCCTAACATATGGCTTCCAAAGTCTAACATAGCCAAGAATAACATGGCAACAAATATTCCATGCTCCTGCAAAGAAAACACTAAGACAAAGAAGATACAGGTGCATGCAGATAACAATAATAATAATATTTGGGGGTTAGCATGCACAACCAAACACGGAAGCATACAACACACACACACACCACTTAACACCTTATCCCCTTAAAGGGCAGAGCAAGCATGATCCATATTTCTCATTTCTTAGGTTAACCATTTTATTAATTCATTTTAAAATCTAAGCTCTTTATGCTTGGGAATCGAGTTGGCCGACTCAATTCCTAGCCGTAATGCTTGCATGGAGCTAGCTAGCACGGAGTTGCCTAAGTAACAAAACATAGCCCTATATAGCCTTCTTAGGATCACATGGCATCTAATATCCATCACCCAAGGGCCCGAATACTCAAAAAGTATAAGAATCCTTACCAAAACCGTCAGCAACTTTTGTTGCCTGAAAGCTTTAGAAGCTTAGCTCTTTGTTTCCTTGCTTGTTGTAACTAGAACTTATATTCTAGCTTAAAATCCTACAAGGGCAGAAAGTTAACAAGCCATATTCTTGCTTGACATAACTTAGAAACATAGGAAATACCAAGAACACTTGGTAGAACACACAATACCTCAACCAAAGGAGATATGGCCGAATCCTTCGGCTTGATTTCCTTAGAGCTCCCGCTTGTCTTTTCTTGAATCCACTACTTGATTTCTTCCCTTGGAAGGCCTTAAAAGCTTATGTGTATCAAGAACACAAGCTTCAAACACAATAATGCCAAGAATAAGACTTGGCCAAAACTCCTCCTGGTTGATAATTTCCAAAAATGTCTTCTTTCTTCAATCTGCTTCTTAATTCTTGTTCGAGATATTCTTAAGAGTTTGTAGACACCAAGAACACTTGGTAAAATCTCAAGGATGCTCAAGAATGAATCTTGGCCGAATTTAGGAAGAAGAAGAAGTTTGGAAGAGTGTTTTAGAGTTTAAGGCAAAATTTGAGAGAGAAAATGAAAGAGTTTTAGTGAGAGATTGTAAAGAGAGATGAAGAAGAGTTAAATGAAGAAATTAGAGTATTTTTGGGCATGTAATGGTCATCCATATAGAGGGGAGAGTGAGGGAAATCATGAGATTCACATAGGGTGAGTGGGAGACAAAGTGGAAGACAAATTGGAAGACTTTAGTGAAAGTTGGGTGAATTTGTCAAAAGTGGGGGACAAGTAGGTGGAGGAAGGAATCCTAAGTGATGAGTTGGATAGGAGGTGGAATAAAATAATGGGAAATAAAGGGAGGTGGCAGCCATGGCATCCAATGCCTTTAAAATTGGCTAATCCTCCCTTAGTCCCTCAATTCCTTGTATTTGGGCAATTGAGCCCAACCACCAAAAGTCTCCTTTGTCCAATTGAGTCCCTCACCTTATATTTTCATCATTTTGCTTGGCCTAAGCCAAGATTAAATTTTGAGAGTGTCCAATACTCATCATACTCTCCAGTCCTACTTAATTTAGTGTCTTTCAAGCTTAATGATTCAATTCCCAAATTAGAAAAAAAAAATTCTCTTCATAGCCCGAGGCTTAAATCACTTAGGAATTTGCGGGCATTACACCCGAGGTTTAGATGAAATTACACTTTGCCCTCCTATTTCAAAATATACACTTTACCTCCATCCCTTTTTAATACAATCTAACAACAACTTCTGAGATCTTAATTTAGACTGTACGATTGTCTTCTTTAAGCAATTTTAATCTGTATAGTTAACTGACATTTGAAAAATATTATTTTAAAAACTGAAAGAAATACAAAAAGAAAAAATTTAATAATTTAAAATGTCTATTAACTATAAAAAAATACCATACAAATTAAAATTATTAGAAGATGGCTACCATAATGTCTAAATTAAGATTTTAGATATTATTGTCGAACTGTATTAAAAAATAGAGGGTAAAGTGTATATTTTTGAAACAGAATGGGGCAAATTATAATTTCACCTAAACTCAGGAGACAAATTGTAATTATCACAAAGAAAAAATAAAAGGATTTTCTAGCAAACATTACAAAAATTTGAAACAAATTTGAAATAACTTAAAATCATACAAAAAACTAAAAGAAAGGAAAAAAAATAACCCAAACTAAAATTACGGATAACCTCTAAAAACAACCTAAAATAAAATTATCAGCTGCAACATTAACAACATTAAAGAGCCTCGCAACAAGAGGAGTTCCAAGTGTCTTTGAAATTGTAGTCTACGTACTACCTGGAAAAAAAAAGTCAATAAAAAAGAAACACATACAATAAACAGATGTACATAGAGGAAACTACTATCCAACACAAAACACAGATATACACAGAGCAAAAAACATACAATAAAAAAAACAGATATACAGAGAGACACAGATATACACGAAACATAGAGTATCCAACAGATATACACCTTTCAAACCTGGAATAGTGTAAGCATTTAGAGAAAGTTAAAGAGAAGGAAACAAGAAATCTAAACATGTAAACAAAACAAAAACTGGGGAAAAAATTATGGCAACCGCCTTGCTGGACAACTCATTCGGGTGGTGGCGCGGCTACGCCTACCCACAATCCAACAGGTCTGTGTAAGAGAGAGAGAGAGAGGAAGAAGAGGAAGAGGTACGGCCGGAGAAGGAAAAGAAGAGGATGAGGACGGTCGAGAGAGAAGAAGAAGAAGAAGAAGAAGAAGAAGAAAGATGGAAGAACAAGAGAGAATGAAAAGAAAGGAAGCGGTACGGCCGGGAGTTATCATTTATGAGAGAGCGACCATATGTATATTTAAAAATTAAATAAAAATATTTATTATGAAATGAAAACATTTACCCAACTAAATATTTTTCCCTAAATATTTTTTATTGCTATTATTGCAATGCTTGGTTGTTTCTAATTCCAGTATAACTCTTGCTAAGCTAGCTGATAAATATATATTATATATACTTGGATATGATCTTTTGTAACAAAAGATCAGTCCATGGACCCTTGTCCATTACACTTCTATCCTCCATTGATTTTGTTGTTTTTGATTTGATACATATCCTTTTTAATTATTGTCTTAATTTACAGAAATAATGCTGGAGGCATTATGTGATGCTTCATTGTATAATTCATGTGGACGTTATCTGGAAACTGGTTTTGATTGCAAAAATTCACCCAATGGGGATGTGATTTGCGGGGCTTATTGTTCTGTTGGAGATGGTGCAATTGGTACAAGCAATGACTCACTACTAAAATATAGGACTTTACCAACTACCATTTACCAATGCGCAGTAGTTGGTAAATGACAGTTGGTATTCGATACGTTGGAAAATTTTTTACCAACGCGCAATTAATAACGCGTTGGTAAATTCCAACGTGTAGACATTGGTAAAATTCATATTGGTAATTACCAACGGTCATGAACCAAGCTTGGTTTCCATCGCGTAGTTGTAGTTACCAACTGCTAGCAGTTGGTAGGAACCCGCATTGGTCGTTACCAACTTACATCAGTTGGTAAGGGAGTTGTTATTAAGCCATTGGTAATTACCAACTTCCATACGCGTTGGTAACAGGATGATCATTGTTGGGAATTACCAATGCACGCAAGTTGGTAAGTTCCCCGTTTGCACGTTGGTAATGTACATTAAACGTTCCAGGTTTCAGTTGTTTCGTATTTTTCCCAGTTTGAATACACATTCAAAATTAACATATAAATTCAAAAGTTCCCCCAGCTTTACTCAGCAATAAACATTACACAGCTATGCAAACGTAATTAAAATTCAATATTCTCAAATACAGCATAATTAAAACAAGAACATATATGTCTGGAAGAAAGCATACAACATTCAACGGATTACACATTTCAGTAATTTCAACTGAGTCTTAATTATGTCTAAAATTTATTATGTCAGTCTGATAACACAAGAACTATGGAAATGCGCTAACCTGTTCATGACGCCCATCACGGAGTCCCGACTATCTCCTCATCCTCCGAGTCCGAGTCAGTAGGATACTGTGGAACTGGTTGAGCCGGCGGGCACGGAAGGTTTAGCGAACGACAAATAATCTCCAACTGAGCCCGGTTTGCCTCCAATGCGGCTCTCTGAGCCTCCATCTCTGCTCTCTGTCTCCTCTTAATTCTCTCGAGCTTCCTCTCGTACTCCGCATCCCTTCGCGCATTCTCCTCCGCCATCATCTTCTGTACTTGCTCGTTGAATTGCGGTGTCTGTGTGATGTCGATAGGCGGGATGGCACCTGGCTGTCGGCGTCCCGGTATGATACACTGCTCAGATCCTAATCCAAATACACGGCCTCTCCTTCTACCGCCAGATGCAGTACTAATGATTGCTAGTTCATCAATTGCCTCTATTCCATCCTCCTGTTGTGTTTGCTCCTCAATCTCTGCACTGATACGAGTCTACAGGAACATAATAAAATACATTTGAGCCAGTCATTATTTGTAAAACATGGTAATTTTCTGAAGAATTAATTGTGAACAAACAGTTATAATACTTACAGCAACTTCTTCACAGCGCTTACTAACATATTTCCCATTCTTCATTTTATGTGTTGCTTGAAGGACTTTAAACAAGCCAGGGTCCTTCTTCTCAGGATCTCTCTCTCTCTCTAATTGAATGAAACGTAACATTAATATGTAATTTAATTTCATTAGTATCTTAAATGTAAAATGAAAGAACATTACCGAGATACATACCATTTGCTCTCGATGTGCAGACATCGAGATAGATCCCCCTGCATATGTCGCGCTGCAAGAGCCAGACTGTGAATCCTCGTCAGTCACTGTTGCTCGCATTGCCTTGAACCTAGCGGACTTCTGAATGAACTCCGGACTCGCCCAATATGCCTCCATTTCCGCATATGCAGCATCTGACATAAAGTTTGCCTTCGTTCGACGTTTAACAGGATCTTTCACACATCGAATTTCTGACATCAAGCTTCTGTAATGTTGTGCTCCCAAGATATTCCACACCCGATACACCTCATTATGGTGTATCGAATCCCACTCACAGCTCCTCTGTACAGGTTAATATGTTTAAACTATTAGAATGGAAAAAAACAATTCTTAATCTTATAACATTATTACATCATTATCATAGTAATATTATTGTTATACCTCAAAAACACGCCACCATTGCTGCAGGTCTGATGGAGAGACGGAGGACCAATCAGAATAGGGTTTGAAATGTGTGGTGAAACATGGTGTCACTAACCGTGTCGCTGCAGCTGGAATGAATCTGCAACGTTCAAATTGTTAGTTACTGACTTGTTGATGATTCCATGTAAAGTAATTACTCTTACTATTAATAATACGTGTATCTGGTATTTATCACTTACGTGTTACCATGTGGGGATATCCTCATCCGCGGTCGGCCTGCTGTCTGTGACATCGATGATGGGATGTCATCAATATGTATATCATCATCTGAGGGATGAGTCGTCACTATGGGGTGCCTAACGTGGCGCGCACCAGATCCATGTCCAGATGGCGTGCCTCCACCGCCGTCAGATCGGTGCTCATGTGAGTGGACGTGCGTCGCTGGCACTGTTGTGTCCTGCGTCTCTACACCGACATCCTCTTGTGCCCGGGATGAAGAACCCATCCTATGTCGTTCATTAAGTATTGGCTCCATTACCTCCTTAAACTGCGCAAATGGTCCTTTCCCAGGTCGGCGTTTATAGGTGTTATCCCCTTTACGAGGCATCTGCATTTATTATTAGCTAAGTAGGTAAATTAAACATAACATATATTGTCTGACATATATTGTGGAGTATTAGGGGTACATAAATTTACCAAATATATTCTACACATTAGAAATGACAGGTTATCATTATTCCTAGTACATGTTATCTAATCATTCATTCGACCCACTGCTTCCATTCTCGTCAAACTCCTCAGACTCTTCAGTGTCACTGTCATCGGATATAAACTCCTCCTCATCCTCTGTCTCGCCATTAGATCCCCCCTCCTCAAGTACATCTTCTTCAATATCATCACCCACACCCGGGTCAGCTAACTCCTCAACTGGGTCATCTTCAATTCTTTGACAATTCACGGATCCACTGTCTTGATACACGTCATCCTTGTCCAGAATTGCATACTGTATTATCCATCGAGGTTTTATCTTCATAACAGCTGACCACCCGTTTCTTTCACGTGACTTACTCGGATATTGTGTGTAGTAAACTTGGTCAGCCTGTGATGCTAGAATGAAAGGATCAAACTTCTGATATCTGCGGCTATTCCGGATCTCAACTAACCCAAACTGTTTATGCATTCGAGTTCCACGTTCAGGTGTTGGGTCAAACCAGTTGCACCTAAACAAGACAACATTCTTATGTGGAAAGCCCGGATATTCGAGTTGAATGACTTCTTCTAATATACCATAAAAATCACATTCAACTTCGCTTGCCCCCGTGCTGCGTATGCAGACTCCACTATTAAATGTTGATTTGTCCTTCCCCCATTCACTTATGTGAAACTTGTACCCATTTGTGAAATAAACCGGCCATGTCTGAACCCGACGTGAGGGCCCACATGCAACATCCCACAAGATGTTATCGACAATATTGTTACCTGGGTCATCAACCTATGTAAAACATTTTCAATTTAGGACAATATATATGGAGACTTTTATAACTTAACATGTTGCAATACATACTGACTAAAAGCACACGTACATAGTGTCGGAGCCAGGTTGAGAAATTGTTTTCAATGTGTATGTCCATCTCAGACATTGTTATCTCGGGTGCAGTTTCCCTGACCATGTCCACAAACATACTGTGGCCAATAACAGAAAAAATGAAAATATGTTAGTTTTGGTTGATGAGTAGTCCTGAATTTCAACATATTCAAAGTTGGAATGCCTTTTCATGAACGATGACTTACTTTAGATATGGCCTGATCTCAACACAGTTTAGAAGAACGTATATGGTTGCAAGTCTAAGTTCATCGTCCATGAGGAATCTATATCGGCATGCACCATATGGACGTCCCGGAAAGGTGAATATGGACTACAAGTCACCATTACATGGGACAGGACCACCATCATCATTTCTCGGTACTCGGTTCATCATGGAGGGAACATGGGATTCAAAGTAATGAGAGCAAAAGATGGAAGTCTCCTCTATAAGGTATGCTTCACATATCGATCCCTCAACATGAGCAGTATTAGAAACCTTCATTTTTAGGTCATGCATGCACCGCTCAAATTTATACATTCATCGGTACTGAACAGGTCCTCCAACCCTTGCTTCAAATGGCAAGTGAACTGGGAGATGCTCCATGACATCAAAAAACCCTGGAGAAAAAATTCTCTCAAGCTTACAAATTATAATTGGAATATTGGCCTCCAACGCAAACAAGTGATTTTCATGCAGCTCTGGAGAGCACAAGTCTCTAAAGAATAGGCTTAACTCCGTTAATGGCTTCTAAATATTCTCAGGTAGTGCTTCGAGGGCAATGGGGAGAAGCCTTTGCATCATAACATGGCAATCATGACTCTTCATGCCATACATATTGCAACCAGCTGTATCAACACATCTCCCAAGATTTGAGGCATATCCATCAGGGAGTTATAAAGATTTTACCCAAGCGATCACATCTTGCCTTTGGTTAACATCAAATGTGAACCTCGCCTTTGGTTTGAACGAACGACCATCATCAAGTGGAACCATGTTTAACTCCGGCCGATTACAATAAATTTCCAGGTCCTTCCGTGCTTTCACATTATCTTTCGTTTTGTTCTTAACATCCATCACAGTATTCCATATATTCTCAAACACGTTCTTCTCAATATGCATAACATCAAGATTATGTCGTATTAAGTTCGTGGCCCAATATGGTAACTCCCAGAAAATGCTTCGCTTCGTCCAATTATGTGATTTCCCATAATCGCACGGGCGATGTTGTGGCCCATCGTTACCAACTGATGGAATCCATGAGATTCTTTCAAATATATCTTCACCTGATAAGCGCGGAGGAGGCAATGACTTCTCTGATTTCTCCTTCTTAAAGCAAGTACAATTCCTTCTATATGGGTGGTTCCGGGCAAGGAATTGCCGATGACAGTCGAAAAATGAAATTTTCCCGCCATACTTAAGTTGGAATGCCTTACTTTCGCCCATACAAATAGGGCAAGACAATCGCCCATGTGTCATCCACCCTGATAGCATGCCATAAGCCGGAAAGTCATTTATGGTCCACATTAATGCTGCTCGCAGAATAAAATTTTGTTTCAATGACACATCCCATGTTTCAACGCCATCAAACCACAGATGTCGTAGCTCGTCTATTAGAGGTTGTAGATAAACATCAATCTTATGATTTGGGCTACGTGGACCTGGAATCAGCAACGAAAGGAACATATAGGGTTTTTTCATGCACATCCAAGGGGGCAAATTATACGGAGTAACGATCACAGGCCAACAAGAGTATTGTTTCCCAGATGGTCCAAAAGGTGTAAATCCATCGGCACACAACCCCAATCTGACATTTCGTGCTTCCGAAGCAAACCATGGGTAGGTCTGATCAAAATGTTTCCAAGCTTCACCATCTGATGGATGTTTTATAACACCTGGGACCTGTGTTTGCTCCTTATGCCACCTCATCTGCTCAGCTGTTGACAATGACGCAAATAAGCGTTGCAGACGAGGGCTAAGTGGTAAATAATGCATGGTTTTTCTCGGTCGATCTTTACCACGACCTCTTTTTTTTGGCTTATATCTCTCAGCTCCACAGTACTTACAAATACGCACACTACTGTCATCTTTCCAGAACAACATACAATCATTCACACAGACGTCAATCTTCTCGTGAGACAGACCCAACTGGGAAACTAATTTCTTAGTTTCATACCAATTTGATGGCATCTTACTATCTGTTGGTTGAGTCTCCTTCATCAGTTGGGCAATGCCATTAAAACATGCTCGTGACATGTGATACTCAGACTTAAGGTTGAGAAGACAGACAGCAGCAGATAACTCAGAACGATTTTCGCACCCATCCCATAAAGGAGTTGATGCTGAATTCAAAAGATTAAAATTTTTTTTTGCACTTTCATTCGGCTCTGCAACATTGGCTTCCGGAATTTGTGAGTAACTAGGGGCAACGGCATCTAATACCATCCTTTCATATGGATTCGTCGAACTCCCCTGGTCAAACTGATCAAACCCACCCACACCTGGATCAGTATCTGATGCTTCATTAAATGGCTCACCATGAGCGGTCCAATTCAAGTAAAAAGGCTTAAACCCCCATTTGTACAGATGAACTCTGACCTCATCAGACTGTTGAAATCGCAAATTCTTACATTTCCAACAAGGACAGCGAATGCATAACCCGCTCATAGTTTCAGGGTGAGAGACAGCAAATGATATAAATTCTTCGACCCTGGACTCCCACTGTTGTGTGTAACCCGTTCGGCCAGGCAAGAAACGATTACTGTACATCCAACTACAAGCGGATTCCATTACAAACAAAATCTGTTCGTAATCATAAACACCTCAATCTATTAAATGATATACGTAGTAAAGTTTAATATTGAGTTAATAAAAATAACAAAAGTTCATTAATGTTTACGTAAGTAACTTAAAAAATTGTTAGATAAACAAAGTTTATTCTCAATCTTATTGTTCTTATGATTAACGAACGTAATTATTGTTCTTATTGTTCTTATTATTCTTATTGTCCTTAGTATTTAAATTAAAAAATTTCTTCATTATATTTTATTACATATAGGCTTTACTAAGTTTAAAAGGTAATGAATAAAGAAAGTTAATGTTTAGGATGAGGGTTAAAACTGTGCGTTAATACTTTATGCTTTAGGGTTTTAAGGTTAGAGTTTGAGGGTTTATGATTTCGATTAAAAGTTTATAGTTAAGGTTAAGGTTAAGGTTAGAGTCTTGGGTTTATGGGGATTAGGGTTCAGATTTTTTATTTAGGGTTTATGGTAAACTTAAAATTAGTGTTAAGATTAGGGTCTAAGTTTATGTCTATTAGAGTTTAGATTTAGGTATAGGGTTTATACTGTTAGGATTATAGACTTATAGTTTATGTTAGATTTTGTCTTTAGGGTTTTAAAGTTTAGTATTATGGTCTTGGGTTTAAGTTTAGATTTAGGGTCTAAGGTAAAGGTTAGGGTTAGGATTAGGTTTGAGTTCAAGTTATGTTTGGTTCAATCAGGCTAGCATTATTTTGTCGAAGGACGGTGACTCCTCCTCTTCAGTGGTCGTCATTTATTAGTGAAAACGAGTATCAAACCAAGATCTTAGAAATGATTTTGTACTTCGGTGTTGGGCTGGGTTGTGACCCGCTCTGTTGCATGTCCTTTCCTTTTATTTTATTTTATTGTTGGGTTTGGTTGCTTCTTTTGGAAGGTTGGTGACATTTTCGAATGAAAATATCTTTTCGATTGTCGATTTCGCTATTCTCCTATTTTCACTTTTCTTTTTTGTGAAACACATTTTTAGTCCCTATATTATTTTCGTTTCTGATATTAGACCTTAAGTTTAATAAATTATAGTGTTTTTGTTTAATTCCTTGGTTATTTTTTTTTTAATGTTTTATTTTCTAAACTAAAATATTGGTCACCATGGTTTATTCATTTTTTTTAGTGAAATAAGAATTTTTTTTCTTAACTTTTCCAAAGTCAATTGTTAAACTCTTAATACCTAAAGTTTTTACATTTTCTCTATTGATCTCCAAATTAATTTTTTTATTTTTCTGCATTATTATTGTCATATTATTGCAACATGGTTTTATTATAAGAATAATAATTATTATTATTACACCATGACATAATCTAACCATTTACACTAAATCACTCCAACTAAACCATAACTATACCTATTACCATCAACTTATACTAATAATCATTCCATAAAATAATCTATACAACGCACAAAGAAATATCATATTCACTCTAATCCATCAGAAAAAATATCCACAGATAACAAATAATTAACATAAATTGCATATTCAAATACCAACAACTATGTTCAAACCACAGTGACAACACATAAGTTTTATTATCAATATTAATAATTAAAAATAATTTCCCTTAAAAAATCCCGTTTTCAATTCGAAAGGAAGAAAAAATAGAAACTTGCCTCAAACGACTTCGAACGGAGAGGAAAAACAATGGGTACGTCTTCAGGCTCACAGATGCAGGGAGGAACTGAAAAAAGGGGGGGAAAAAAACTTAATATCCTGGTAATATAAGAAATTTCTGAAAATGAAACAAAGAAACGTTAATCTACACGCGTATTTTAAACAAAATACGTTAAAAAGATTATTATTAGTTTCATTATTGTTATTATTATTATTATAATTATAACTATTATTATTATTAGTATTATTGTAATTATTATTGTTAAGAAGTGATCAAAGGTTGATATTAAGAAGTTGTCTTTTCTCTCCTAGAAAAGTTTCTATATTTTATCTCCACTTTTTAATAATCTTATTTAGTAGAACAAAGACTGACATTAAGAAATTGTAAGACCCTGATTTACATATTAGGATTAGCCGCCATCTTCCTATGTGTTCAGGAAACTTTGCTCTCCAAACATTTACTTTGCCAGTAATTTTATTTATCAAAGTATCATTGTCCTTCATCTTTCATTTTGACGAACTGATAAGTACTCCCATATATCTAAAAAACATTGATTTTCTTGAAATTTCATTGTTGTGAACATTCCTAACTTTGTCCCCTATTCAGAACCTTTGAAGTAAATTTTAGTCTTTTCTTGACTTATTTTTAACACTATTAGATTTGCAAATTAATTAACAGAAATTAATTATACTACCTAAGCAATTTACGTAAATCAAAATTATTTCATATTTTTAAATATACTAAATAATTTCATACATAAATTTAGTACCTAAACAATTTACGTAAAACTAATTATTTACTATTTTAAATTATACTAAATAATTTCGCACATAAATATACTACCTAAACAATTCACTTAAAACTAATAATTTCATATTTTATAATTAATCCCGAAAATAAACAAAAAATTGTAATAAAATGCACATAAATTTGCAATTGTAATGGGTAACCAAAAAACTTCACATCCAACCATCAACAACACAAAATCACAAATATTGCACATATTTCAAACCAAATTAACATGTAATAATCCGGATTATGCATATTTATTGGGGAATAAATTTAAAAAATACGAAATAAAAATTGACCTCAAATTGAAATGTTTACTTCCTTCAAATGCCTCCAAATAACTTCAATCCTGCAATAAAAACCAAAATCTAGCCTCCATTATCAACCAAGAAGCTCAAATACGGAAAATACCGATAAAAAAAATAAAAAAAACTAAAAAAAAAACCAAACTAACCTTCAGATCGCCCCAAACGACACCAGATCCACGATCCTCATCCTCGACGAAGCTGTTTCAGGGCTTAATCGAAGAAGAAACGTGACTGTGTGTGCTGTGTGAAGAAGAGAAGGCAGGAGAGAGAGACACGAAGAGAGCGAGATGAAGAAGACGACTGGTGTTAGGGGGGGAATTTAAAAACAATTTTTCCAATGGCCTTAGCCGTTGGAAACCTAAACTCAATACTCACCGTCCCATTAATGAGCTTCCAACGGTTGAAGCCGTTGGTAAATGTACAAGAGCCTTTTGCTAACATTAAACATTGAAACCACGAAACTATTTAAATTTGTAGCTAATTATTATATATATTTTCCAATGCGTCACAGTAGGAAACTATTCCAACGGTCACAAGCCGTTGGTAAAAACAAAAAAAAAAAAAAATTTTCCACCAACGCGTACACGTTGGAAATTTTTCACCAACGGTTCTACACATTGACAATTACCAATGGCTTAACCGTTGGTAATAAAACAGTTGGAAAATCATGATTTTTTAGTAGTGATTGTTGTATGCCCATGGATTTACTAGCACTAGGGGCATCGGCAACAGTAACTTTTTCAACAGTGATAGATTCGACGCTGCAGCAGCGGGGGGCACAAGGGAGGCTAGATGTTGTTGTGACCCTACTGTTCTACCCGCTAGCCGGCCCTGTTACTGCTGAAGGTGGTGATGATGGAAATAATAATGACGGTGGTGAGAATTCGAATGAACAGAATGATGAGACTACTGTTACCGAACTGTCGCCAAATGTTGGAAATGGTGGTACTGTTGGCGGTAAGAATATTATTCTTATCCCATTTTCCCACTTCGTCCAAATTAAATATACGTACGTTAACGTGGTAATCATACTTTCTTTCTCAGTCTCATTAAAAAAGAGGAGTTTTTTTTTTGTACGAAAATTGAGACATACGTGATTATGTTATTATTTTCATTTTCTTTAAGTTAAAATAAAAAAATTTCTTTTTAGGTTTTATATATTAAGGTTTAAATGAGGATTAGAAATTTTTCTTTTCAGTTTTTTGAATTCTTTTTAAATTTTGTGTTCAAAGATTAAAATCGAGTATAATAAGGTAAATTAAAAATTAAAAAATTTTCAAAAAGGAAAACAACTCATCATTCTTTGAAACAACCAAAAAAAGAAAAGTCTGTCTTGCTAAGCTTAGCTAAACCTATACCCCATCCCTGAAAAATTAAAAAAGAGTCATTTTGCCCCGCGCGAACAAAACCCTTATATTAATTTTGCACTCTTAAGACATTCTTCTGGATTGGGCGGAAAATTTTCACCTCCACTCCAGTTTTTTTTTTTTTTCATTTTTTGGGTATATTTTATTTTATTTTTCTCATTTTCCCAGTTTTTTTTTTTCTGTTTGCCTTGCACCTCTTTATTTTTATTTTCTTTTTCTAGTTTTCTTTTTTATTTACTTTTTTTCAATTTTATTTTTTATTCTCATTTTCTCATCTTTTTCAAGCCTTCCCTTTTCTTTTTCATCTGTTTGCATTATTTCAAGTTTTATCTGTTTTTTATTTCCAATTTTATTTCTTCTTCTTTTTTGTTCAATTTTCTATCTTTTATTTTTATTTTATTGGTAGTTTTTTGTTTTTTTATTAGTGGCTGTTTTTTCCTTTATCAACAATTGTTTGTTCTTTTACTAGCAATTATTTATTCTTTTATCAATTCTTGTTTATTCTTTAGATAAATTAATTATTTATTCTTTTATTAGTAGTTATTTAGTTATTTTATCAGTAACTATTTGTTCATCAAGTTCATCTAAAGGAACATATATAAACTAACAAAAGAACAAACACATACTAATAAAACAACAAAAAGCTACTAATAAAAAAAAAACATATCAAGTTCATCTAAAGGAACAACCATTAACTAGTAAAAGAACAAATACATACTAATAAAAAAAAACAAAGAGTTTTTAATAAAAAAATAAAAATCAAGTTCATCTAAATGCACAAATACGAACTAACAAAAGAATAAACACCTACTAACAAAATAATAAAGTGCTACTTATAAAAGAACATACAATTAGTAATAAGAGAATAAAAAACTGAGGACTTATTTATTCTTTTATTAGTAGCTATTTGTTCTTTTATTGATATTTTTTTATTCTTTTACAAGCAGTTGTTTGTTCTTTTATCAATTTCTACTCATTCTTTAAATAAACTACTTCTATGTTTTTTTATTAATTATTATTTGTTCTTTTATCCATATTTTTTTGTTCTTTTATGAATTCATGTTTATTTTTTATTAGTAGTTAGAATAAATGAAACTCATAAATTAACAAATAAGAGTGTTTAAAGGAATAGATAAACAGTGATAAAACAAAAACCTTTGATAAAGGTTTGAAGTACAAAAAAAAAAGTGAGAAGACAAGCCCAAGAAGAAAAAAAAAGTTTAGAAATGAAAAAAATCAGAAAAACAAAAGAAAAGAGGGATGCCGCATTCAAACCCACATCTGCTGCCAATAAGGGATACGTAACGTACATAATCATTTCAATCAAAGCTTCATGTTATATAGAGTGTTGCAAAAAATATATAAGTAAATTTGTGTGTCCAAACTCACACATGAGCCCAACACATGCAAGTCTAATCCTTAAAGAATTTATCTTTCTTTTTGGGTAAAGAGAGTATTATATAAATAGTCATGCAACTTCGTTCCACCTAATAATTCCATCTAGTTGAAGGCGCAAGGCTTAAACCTACGTTAAACTACTAAAAGATAACTAGTATATACAGTGACAGAAGAAAAATGTAGGGAAAATTAATTTCATGGAGAAAGACTGAGCAAAAATAAATAAATAAGACCACCTGGCTTCTAGTTCTAGGGCAACTGATTTAGAATAATGTAAAGGTTGAACAATTATGTTAAGTTAATTTTGGAGATAGAGCTCGTCGATCGGGCCTATATATCCTAGCTACAAATTTTCATCCCGTAAAGCCTGGCAGCCATTTTCTTTCAAGTGTATACTAATTAAGTCTCTCATCTCTCTAAAACATATATAAATGGTCCTCGAAATATTTGCCACTAAACCAACCCATTACCATAAGATTGGTAGGTTATGCAAATGGTTTCATAACATTCTATTAATTTCATCCATTCATATATATTAATTTCGGCCGGGTTACAATTAATACTGCAAAAGAAATTACATAAAATGGAATTAATTTTTAGCTTATATCTACACTAGACCACATATATGTAGGTATTGCTCATTTCTCTAATTGCTATTAGAAAAAAGTCTTAGATGTCTAAATATATCAACGCTTTTGTGAAGACAAACATTTGAAATTCATCTTTAGCAGTACTGTTTAAATTATTATTGTATATTTTCATTTCATTTTAATTGTCTAATCAATTCGTATTCCTACAAATTACGATCACCGCAGGATATTGATCTAATATGCAATCCACCTATACCCAAGCCACGTGGTAACTGTGATGACGAGGAATGTCACTGGGCATGCTATGAAAAATACTTAGAAGGGCGACACACATGTAAGGATAACTACGCATGTTGTTGCAACTATGTATGACTTCGACCCAGGTCAGACTTTGCCCACGGCCGGTAATTAGCTAGGAGTCATCAATATTCTGGGACATATGCCCTTTTTATATACTGCAGACTTCTTTGTTATATATATATATATATATATATATATATATATAACTACTACTACTACTACTTTGCAACAGTTACTTGCTTATTTCACGAATAATTGTGTTATGTAAACTCATTGACTTGGAAGGTCAATTTCTATATTGATTTATGTTCAGTGAGAGCATAATCATGTTTAGTATTTTTTTTTCTCCAATTAATTTCTATTTTTAATTATATGATTGGGCTCTCGTTCATTCTTCTAATTAGCATCCGCTCTAAGAAAATCGGAATTTAAACAAAGTAGTGAATACATGGACGACAAAAGGAATATTAATTAGTTTGTGTTTAATGCAAATGTACAAAAGGATTGTTCCCAAAGAAGGGCTTTTCTTGACCGAAAACCAAGTACCAATTAACATGGCGCCTACGTGGCCAAAAAATGCTCATTTTAAAAAATAAGACACTAAGTAGTAAGTACCCATTTGATTCCAAGTATCTAGCTAGCTGGAGCCATTTTAGATTAGTAATGTTATTGAGATAAATCTTATGGTTGAAGCAGGAGTTGGATCAGGTGAAGACGGTAATAAAGTATTAGATTCATAAATTTTAAGATGCTAAAAAATAAGAGAAATAGAGACCAATTAAAGTTAGCATTTTCTATTGAGATTCACTTAAATTTAACAATGAAAGTAGCAGATTGACCATAATTATGACACTTTAAGAGTTAACGAACTTAATTTAGGTAAGAAAGCTGAGTAGGACTTTATGTTAATAACACAAAGTCGAATCTAGGCGTAAAAGCTAAAACTAATTACTATAATAGAAAATTAATTGAACCTAAATTAAAAAACAAAACATGCTCCAAGCTCAATAACATAATCACGCTTATTCATGACCAAAATGTCCCTTCACTCCCTGAACTCAGTTGACTAGGAGATTTATCATCCTAAACTTCAACTCTGCAAACTCAGCTTCTAAACTTGCTCATGTGGGTTAGTCAATTCCTTTGATTGACTAGTGCCTACCATATAATGCAAGACAATTAGTGCTGTTCGCCCCAATTGTAACTCCGATTCCAAATTCGGCCGAAGTGCGTGGTGCCATAAGATGCCTCACTCCTTTTTTGTCCATATCTTTACCACCATTGGTAGTTGCATCTAGCTTCACAACTAGATGCCTCTAGAGTCTTTGATTTGATTTTGATTTTGTTTCTTTCTTCCAATCTGTCTAGAGAATAGCCAAGAAACAATTTCACCTAATTGATATCAAAGAGCATTTCGTTGAGAAAGAAACAGTGGTTTTGTTGAAAACAAAAAAACCTCAATGTTGGAAATTGAAGGAAAAAGATTCTCAATAAGGTTCTCATAACTTAGGGCTCTGGCTTCTGGAACCTGGAGGTGTGGGCCATTAATTCTCAATAAGGAAAAAAGGTTTTCTATTGAGATTCACTTAAATTTAACAATAAAAGTAACAGAAGGATCATAATTATGACACATTTTAAAAGTTAACAGATACTCCCTCTATCCTGATTTGTTTGCACCATTTGGATTTACACGCAAACCAAGACGTGCTACTGTTTTCCTATTCTATTCCAAGTTTGCCCCTTCAACTCCTCTCTTCCCTCTTTGCCTGTGAAGCCTTTTTCCGGCGCTTTGTTTTACTCTCTCCGCCATTCCCTCCATTGGCCACCTCGATTCTTACTTCCATCTTCGCTGCAGAACCAGATGCATCTCGTTGTATGCTGCATTGCCAGATGTGAAACAACGACAACCATGGAAGCTGGGTTCACAGTCCTTGATCTGCTGCCTTCGACCACGATCGCACCGGTCCTCGATCTGCCGCCTTCGTCCACGATCGCACTGGTCCTTGATCTGCCGCCTTCGTCCACAATCGCACCGGTCCTCAATCTGCTGCCTTCGTCCACGATCGCACTGTCGCCTCCTTGATTCGTTGCCTTCCACGATGGCCCCATCGCTTCCTTGATCTGCCACAGTACTCGATCACACCATTGTCTCCTCAATCCACCACCGTGCACGATCGCGCCGTTCTCGATCACTCTTCTCAATCTCCGTCATCGATCCACCACTATTCTCGATCTCTGTTCTCCATCTCTGCTCTCGATCGTTGTTCTCGTTCTCAATTGCCATTCTCGATCTCCGTCCTCGATCCACCGCCATGCACGGTCGCACCGTTCTCAATCACCTTACTTAATCTCCCAGCCACATCCAAATCAGTGATGTTAAACTGTTAGAATCAATTTTGGAAATTTGGCAAGAATTGTAAAGGGCATAATTGTCATTTAGATTAGTAAAACTTACCAAAAGGAAAAATGGTGCAAAGAATTTGGGACAGCCTAAATAGAAAAGTGATGCAAAGAATATGAGACGGAGGGAGTGCAAGTTTTCACATTTTTTTGTGGGCCAGCTGAGATGGCAAATTTGACCCAGTTTTTGTTTCCGAAAAAGCCATTAATTTTTCTTCTTTCTTTTTTTTACATGGTTTAGGCGAGCTGCTCATAAAGTTAACCCCACGTGTCTCTAGCTGCTTTTTCCCCCACCTAACAACTCTCCCAGCTTGAAGCAAGGAAGGCCAGCTGCTGTGGATCGTTGCTCACCGTTGCTCCGTCCGTCGCCTACAGTCGTCCATAGGCAATGTGAGTTCACTTTCTCATTTCCTCTACCGTGTGTTTGCTTTAATTTTTGTGATTTTCTCACTTCATTTGGCCCGACGTCGTTAATATCAGGCGCTCCGGTAAGGTCCCGTGTTCCGACCGCTGCATCATGCCGGAGTGGTCGACAACCGTGGTTCCTGATGGACAAAGCTTTGGATTCACATACAGACAATAAAAAGCCAAACACAAACGGGATGTCTTCGGAGCAAATATGGAGGCAGCAACGCACAAACAAATTCAAAAGTTTAAAGACATTTGAAACTAGTAAATCCTCACCTTGAACCACAAAAGAAGAGTGTGTTCAAACCAATTACAGGCCGCTGCCAACGAAACTCAAATGCTGAAGAAATGGACGACCAATGCAGGTAACAACGCACAGGGAGCTCGGTCAGCAGCTCAAATTGGCTTTCTCATCCCTCCCGATGTCGATCTCCACCTTAAAGCAACTTCAAAATGTTGACCGACACATGCCGCAGCCGGTAACAGAGAATGCAGTGACCCACGTCCGCTAATCAATGTCCACTGGATGTAAGCCCCAAATCGTGGCTGAAGCCCTAAAGGATCTCCTCTGTCCTCAACCCTGCGAAGTACTGGTCTCCATTTCCCAACCTGAGACAAATCGCCAAATGTGTCTGAAGCTTTACCGATCAATAAAGCTGTGTACCATCTGGTATTGATGGTCATTTCCTCTAACCTGATGGGCTTTTAAATTATAACCATTCGACCAGAATGTGGCCAGTCCCAAAAACATATTGACGTAGCTGTGTTCAAAAAATGATCTGGGCCTAAGGAGCTTAATTTATAGGATAAATATTTTTTGTTGTACCTAAACTATTTTCATATTACTTAATTGTCTCCAAACTATTAAGTGTTACATTACTTATCCTGAAACTTTTTAATTATTGTTATTTTATCTTGCCGTCGACTAAATTATTAAATATAGATGGAAAAGTGGTACATTAATAGATGCGTCATTTTTTCATATCACATCAACGGCCATATCATTTTTCCATCCATATTTAATGGTTTAGTTAACGGCATAATGAAATAACAACAATTAAATAGTTTCAGGATGAGTGGTTTAACACATGATAGTTTGGGGATGATTAAGTAATATGGGCATAGTTTAGGGACAACTGAAAATACTTACCCTAATTTATATTAATAAAATGAAGGTAAGATATCTTAATAGGACTTTATGTTAATAACAAAAGGTCGAACTTGGCGTAAAAGCTAAAACTAATGACAATAACAGAAAATTAATTGAACCTAAATTGAAAATTTGGGGCGAAAATGGCGTATGTTGCCTCCACAAAAAACCAAAACATACTCCAAGATCAGTAACATAATCTATTGTTTTCAACATAATCACGCTTATTCTTGGCTAGGGATACATCTAGAGATTTTTTTCTATGGGGTTCAAATATAATTAATTTTTTTATATAAAAAACTTATAAAATTATTTAATGTGTTTATAAAAACTTATAAAATAATATATAAAATTTAATTTAATTTTATTGTATTTATAGAAAATTAGTTTTATTAATTTTATTGTATTTATAGAAAATTTAATTTTATTGTATTTATAGAAAATTAGTTTTAATTAATTTTAATTGCTCATTTTTATTTTATTTTACTCATTTTCTTAAATTATTGGAATAATTTTTTAGATTTTAGTGGGGTCCACCTAAAAATTATTTAACATTTTCTAAGGAAATAAAAAAAAAATTAGTGGGATCCCTGGACCCATAGGAACATATATGGATCCATCCATGGTCTTGGCCAAAATACCCTTCAGTCCTTGAACTCAGTTGATCAGGAAACTTATTTCTTGAATTTCAACTTGGCAAACTCAACCCCTAAACTTGATTATATTGGTCAATCAACCCCTTTGACTAATTCGTGCCTGTCACATAATGTGGGACCATTAGCTCTATTTGCCACTTTTGTAGCTCCGATTCCAAATCCGGCCGAAGTGTGTTATGCCATCAGATGCCTTACTCCTTTTTTTGTCTCCATCCTTACCACCATTGGCAGTTGCATCTCACTTCACTACTGGATGTCTCTATAGTTTGCGATTTGATTTTTTTTTATTTTCTTTCTTCCAATTTGTCTAGAGAATAGCCAAGAATCATTTTTACCTAATTGATATCGAAGAGCATTTCGTTAAGATAGGAACAATAGTTTGTTGAAAAAAAAAAACCTCTATTTTTGAAATTTAAGGAAAAAGATTCTTGATAAGGTTTTTATAACTCATGGCTCTGGCTTCTAGAGGCGTGGGGTGTTTGAGTCATTGGTGTTATCAAAAGCTACTGCCATGATGGCTTTCCTAATCAACAACTCACTTTAATTGGGTAAGAACATTTAATTTAAGTTTTTTTATTTAAATACCTCAAAGTAGTTTCTTATCAAGTAAGAAAAGCAAGTTAGGTTGTATTGAGTTCTTAAATGTGAAATGGCTCCAAAGGGGGAAAAATGGTAAATTTGGCCTAATTTAATGGCAAAGCCGTAATTCCAAATAAATTAAGGTTATATAAGTGTCTTTGACTAAGTAAGTTAAGACCAAGGCTATCAAAATCGGTTTCCACCTAAAGTCATTTTGATTTTGTTATAGTCGTAAAGTCATAAAAAGCCGTAAGTCATAAGATTCTATTAAAATTTTTTTAAAAAAAGATGAAAAAATATAATCATCTAAATTATCTCAGGAAGTTCATATTATATAATATTTTCACTTACTAATACTTTAATACTATAAAAATGTCATGACATGAACATATAATAAAAAAAAACAAGTTTTCAAATTCACAATCATAAATGAAAAGTTGAAACATTTCAATTATATAATGGAGCACATGGAACATTATGACTAATAATAGAATCAAAATTATCATTTTCTAAATTCATATCTTCGTTTTCTTCTTTTATAGTTTTTTCATTTAATAGGTTAAACTCATTTATGTAAATCTTTGTATCATCATTAACATTGTCTTCATCTACATCCACATTTACATAAACTTGATAATTAGGATTATTAAAGTCATAGTGAAGAAGAGTAATCAAGTAACACTGGAAGCTTGAGAGAAAAAAACAAGAGATAATTTGTGTTTTTTCGGTTATCTTTATTTTTTTATTTTAACTCTAAATAAGTTGAGTTTAATTTTATAAAGATTGAATTGGGTAATAAATTAATATATTTTTTACTTGCTATCATTTTTAGCCTAATTTCAGCAAATTTGACAAAATAATGTAAAAATATAAAGTCGTAAAATTTCTAAGTTTTTAAGACTAAAGTCGGGATTCTACTTGTTTCTACCTACATATAAGTTTCTACTAAGACTTGAAACATTTTTTATTTCTAAAGTCGTAGAAATGTAAGTTTCTGAGACTTAACTTAGGGTTTTAATAACCATGGTTAAGACCATAAATTATACTACCCATTTGAAGTAAAAATGAAAATTAAGGGACTAAAATGAACTAAGAGAGAATTTACGCAATTATGTCTTAAGGGCAAGGGCAAGAAAAAAACTTATTTTTGACCTTGAAGGCATATATGAATAGCGGGTTAAATGGCCAAAATGAAACAAAGCTTAGTTTGAAGGCTAAAGAGATAAGTGGACAAGAGTTTCCTTAGTGAAGATGGTTAAGATATATTTCTTGTTAGTGTTACAACTATTCATCATATCTTTCTTTTTCCTATTTTCATATCTCCGCTTTCTCTATATCCTAACTTTATAATCTCTTCAAAATCCCATAAAATTCATGCAAACTTGAAGGTCCCAAAGCATATATAACAAGCCTCTTGCTCAAACTTGGTGGTTTTAGTGCATTTGTGATGTCTCTTGCAAGTTTTAGTTACAAACCTTAAGGCAAGCTTTGTCCATAGGTTTCGCTTTGTTCTAAGCTTAAAATATTGTTAGGGATGGTCTTAATTTGTAGTGCCTATTTTAGTTAGATTTAGTCTTGGAACTTAAGGGAAACAAATTGTGCTCAAATGAGCATTATGACTTGTTTACTTTGATCTTGTTTTGATTTGAATTTAAGGTAAGGGGTTAAGTTAATCTTAATTAAGTTAATGCATTTCATGTTGTTTCATGGATTGGCAGTTGGAATTGAAGTGCTTTTGTTATGGGATTGCATGCAAATCAAGTTAAAAGGGAAAAGGGTACGAAGGGCGTAAAATGGGCACTCCTTTTAGGGTGGTGTGAACTATTGGGTTTCAGCAGCCAAATAAGCGCAGTAGAATGTAATTGAAATCTTCCAGGATCCAAATGAAATGAGGTAAATCGGGTGCTCAAAATTTTATAATTAACTCGGTTGAGATCTTTCAGCCAACTATTAAGTCGAATCACAAAACTAGAACAGTTGACATATTCAAGCTCTCTATAGTATCCACACGAGCCTCTCGGGATCATTATGCCTCCACCACGTCCCGGTGATGCATTCCTCTTGCGTTCGCAGTGCTAGCTTGTATCCTTTAAGAAATGGGAAAAGAGGAGTACGGCTGGAACTTTCATAACTCTTTTGATTTCATCCTTAAGAAGGCTAGGGCAAAAACTGTGAAATTCTCATTATATGATGTATTTATAGTGAGACTCAACTTCCATGCCTAATGGGTTTCAAAGCCATAATCCAATTAAGTTTAATTTCAGGCTTAATAATGGCTCAACCTTTAGGTCAATCATTAATATGAAATTATCATAAAACTAAGACCAAACAATTCAGCCCATGTACTCAAATAATCCAATTGGCTCTATGTGTATGACCCAATAGGCTCTTATCATATTGGTAATGATCATAAATCACATTTATGATCACAAATAATGAGCGGTGTCTAGCAACACATTATTGCTACTTAAGTGACAAGATTGTCAATGATTTGACTAAACCTTTATGATCATTATCCATATATGTCATTGTATCTTTGTCCAAGATATCAAGATTAAACACGAGACATAAAATGTGTCACTCTCGAATAGCCTAATCTTTGGTTTCTTGATTCCCGAGTAGACGAATTTAAACTAATGACATTGATATCGTATATCAAGTCATCCGAGTATTGCTATGCATTTTCTAAGTCTCACTCTATCAAGGGGTCCGAAGATATCACTTTCATTACATAGGAAAGATAAATCCCATCTTGATCATACAAAACTCTCTACATAATATGTGACATACCCAATAACCACCTTAATGTTCATTCAGTTATGAGCAATCAAAAGTAAGTATTAAAGTATGTGACTTACATGTAGGAAACCTTAATGACCTTAGGTCAAAGGACTATATATACTATGATTACTATGAGAATTACTTATGACACTCATATAACGATCCATGTAGCGTTCTCATGGTAGGTCGGTTCAGTACACAAGTTCCCCAACTTGTACCTATATATAGACTACATATCTCATGTTAGTCTCCACATATGCTAGTTGTAATGTATTATTGTAATCCACTCCATAATAATACTAGACCAGAGACATTTAAGAACTATTATTCTAGGGTTGTAATTACATTTAATTTTATCACACAGAAAACATATAACAAACACAATTATTAGACTAATGCCTTAATAAAATATTATGACTCAATGTGTAAAATATAATCATTTCATGATTGGCTTTTGAGCACGACACTAACATGAACGCACTTCCTGGCTGGTGTGACAGCACCGTTTCTAAAAAATGAAGAAAATGGTAGTGCGATCTCATTAACCCATTTTCCCATAAATTTGTCCTGTATGCTAATTAATGGTTTTCTAAGTAATCCTAAGGTTATGACATGCCCCAATTAAGTTCCCAATTCACTTCTAAGGTACATTATGCAGTAATCAAGTAATACACTTTAATAGTTGTAACCTAAGTGTAGGTTATTATAAGTAGTAAAATTTCGGGAGTCTAAATGTCAAACAATAGAGAAGTGAATTGAGAAATACAAATTATAGAAGTAAAGAAAGATTTGGAAAAAGGTGTAAATAAATTTTGATTAAAACTCAATTTCAAGGAAATAGCTAAAGTTGAAGGCACTATTTTTAGTATATTAATTATAATTAATTTTAACTCATCTTGCCACTTAGTTGGGATCCACACATAATGGAGGTCTCAATTAGAGAATTTAGTAATCAAATTATAAAAAATATTAGGCATTAGTTAACATTATCTTTTATTAATCTTACTTATCAATGAATTCAAGTATCCATCATGCAAATTTTTGTTCACAATAACTCAAGATTTCAACATATCATAGCTAATAGAGCCACATACTAAAGAAGAAATCAAACAACCTTTGTGCCAATAATTGACCATGATAAAAGATGCACGATATGAGTTAATCACTCGACTTCCAGCACTAAAAGATGCCTCAGAAGCTACAGTAGTTATTGGAATTGCCAAAATATCACATGCCATCTTTGACAAAACTCGATATTTGCCTGCATTCTTCTTCCACCACTCCAATACATTAAATGAATCATCCGACCCTTCAGCACAAATATGACACCTATTTGAAAACTACAAGTCCAGATTAGTATTTTGGGGCTCATCCATCTCCAACTGCTTCACATATTCTTTGATTTCCCTAAAGCCCGACCCCAAAGAAACAGAAGTCATAGAAGACTGAGAAGAAGTATCTACTTCATGTCCTTGATCATTCCCCTTATGCATTTCTGCATACTTAGTATAAAGCTCATGTAAAACATTCTTCACCTTTTCAATGTTAGCTTGTGCTTCTACTTGAGAGTATATTTTAGGAAAACAATAGTCCACGGCCCTTATCTTCACTCTTGGGTCCAAAATGGTAGCAATAGCCATTAGTATATTACACTTTCCCCAATATTTGTCAAATTTCTTCTTTATCTGGGTAACCATTTCCTTTACAAAGTTATTCTCATCATTTGCCCGAGCATCCAAGAGTTGTTTCACTTTATAAATTTCATAAAGGAACAAGTTTGATGTTGGATAGTCATTTCCAGTATGATATTTGTGACATTGGAGAAAACCTCCAAGATTTCCAAAATGATCTCAATCCTATCCTAATCCTCTTTTGTAGTGCAAGAACAATAGTGAGGTTCCTTTTGTTGGAATTTTGGGAACACATCTTTGAATTTGTAAGCACAAGCCAACATTTCATATGTTGAATTCCAATGAGTTTTTCAATCAAGAATAACCTTTTGAGTTGGTAGTTGCAATTGTTGAACAATTTCAGAAAAAGTATTCAACTTTGCTTCACTATGATTAATGAAAGAAATACTATCCCTCACATCTTGAATAGCAAATTTTATCTCAGCCAAACCATCTTGGATAATTAGATTCAGAATATGTGCATAACACCGCATATGAAACAATTTCCCACCACATAACAACTTCTTATTAACTTCAAAAATTTCCTTCAAATTTTTTATGGCAGAATCATTTGCTAAAGCATTATCAACTGAAATAGTATAAACTTTGTTCTCAATGCCCCACTTCTGCAAGCATTTGAAAATTCCATCTAAAATGGCATCACTTGTATGTTGGGGAGGAATATGAATAAAATTCAACATTCATTTATTTAACTTCCACTCAAAGTCAACAAAATGGGCAGTGATAACCATGTACCCAATTTTTTGGTTCTTGGACTTCCATAAGTCTGTTGTCAAACTAATTTTTGAAACTTTCCTTAGCATGACCTTCACATTTTCCTTTTCATGCTCATATATCTTCATGCAATCACTTTTCAAAGTAGCACGAGCAATTTTTTCAAATTGGGGGATTGCAACTTTCATCATAAAGTTAAACCCTTCTTCATCTACAACTGAGAATGGATGCTCATGCATCAACACCCAATGACAAATGGCTTCCCTCATTGTCAGGGGATCATATTTTCCGTCTACTATAGCTGGGGCAAGGGCCGGAGGTTAACACTAACCTTTGTATCACTAGGTTGAAAATTAAGAAGCCCTTGCTTCTTCAAATGAAGCTTTCTTTTAATACAACTACTCATATGGTGGTCAAGATATGATGTGGTTCCACTCTTTTTCCAAGAGTAAGTTAAACCACAAAAATTGCATTTGACTAACGTTAATCGTTTTGCATCTATAGCTTTTGTAAATGTTGTTCAAATTTTGGATCTCATAGCCCTTTTATTTTTATTAAATGCTCCATCAGAACCCTCACCCTTATTACCCTGCTAGTCATTTCCATCAATACCTACTTTTTCTTCAAGAATATTAGCCATTTCCTCTATACGAGCTTGATCAGTATCTATTGTCGTATCAATGTCATCAACATCTTGCATAAAAGTTAATGAGTTTGACTCTTCAACAGATGGATACTAACTAGCTAAAGATGACATCTTGGGTTACTAAATTGAACTGATGCAAGTTGTAATAAGATAAGACTTAAATTCAGCAAAACACGAGATAAGATAACAACAACCAAATTCCAAAAGAATCCATTTATGCACTATGAGACTAAACAAGCAAATTTCGAATGAGTAGTTAGATAAGAGAACAAAAACAGCCACTAGAAGTCTTCATGTAAAACATACATATAAGAACAAATGATCATCTTCGAAAATCCATTAGAGGCAGAAAGGTGTATGGTTAATCATTATAAGCACTCCCGTGCACATGAGCATAAAAAAAATATCAACACTTTTGATTATGACAACATTTTGCTGCCATTGAGAACTAACTAATGTACAAATAGCAAAAGGAATAACATGAAAAGAGAGAAGGAAGACAAAACTAATCAGTGGTAAAAAACATTTACATATAATTGAAAGCCTATGACTTTTCTTACTGAACCATAATTTTTATGATAAATAAATGAGCCTTCCTAAAATAGGAATGAAGATTAAAAATTACCAACCTCAAAGATTATAGAATGTAGATCTCAAAAATTTACAATATGCTAGAGAATTGGTGCGAAAAGTATTAGAGCACAGCTTACTGAAGTTACAGGCTGAATCTTCTTAATCCTCCCGGTCTATCAAATGGGAACTAGGAGCATGCTGGGTGCAACATTTGCAGAATCAGGCTTCAGGGAAAGTTGATAATAAGAAAAATGAAGATGCTAAGCTTGAGCCTATTGTGAAGGTTCTTGGAAAGCAATGTGCATTGCTAAAGGGGATAAAAATGAAAATAAATGCCAAAAGTACTAAAATTGAACAAGGAAAAGAGATTTCTTCAGGTCAAAGTCTTGACATGAAAAATAAGTCATATTTCAGTAATAAAAAAGACATGGAGAAGCAAGATGAGGAATTGGAAATGATGTGGAAAAACCTGCTTTCTGAAGCAGTATACTTGCATCTTAAAGAATCTGAAACTAGACTCCACCTTAAGGTTTGATTGCTGTCTCCCCAAAGAAAAACCATTTATAAGATTTTGACCTGTAAGGTGTTTCAAACTAATGTAGCTAATAATCTCATATTTTCAGCAGCTTTTTTTTTCCTCAGTATAACCCTGAATGCTTTTTTCTGTGTTTGCACTAGTGCTGATAACGTATGTGCTACATTTCATTTGTATGGCAGACACCTGACCAGTTAATTGAAATGACACATACATACTATGCTGATACTGCTCTTCCAAAACTGGTTAGTTTGTTCTTCAAGGCTTCCTAGGCCCCCCAATATTCTTTGTAATATGTAGTTGGTGTATCTTGAATTGTTTATTTAATGTTACTAATTGGTGTGGCAAAGCAAAATTTTTTTTTATACCTTTTAGTTTCAGACTTTCAGTAGAATGACACTAAACAATAACTGGACAAAAGCTCTAGAACTGTAGAAAGCAATAATTAAAAAAGGATGGGTTGGTTTCTAACCAAATTACTAATTTCTAAGATTTCAGCAGGTGCTAATCACCGATTTATAGCAGGGGCCGGAACAAAGAGGTGATGGGTTGCGACGTTGCGTTTGTAGCTCGAACGAAGAGGTATTTTGGGGCTAATTGCCGATTTATAGCAGGAGCTTGACCGTCAATGTTTATGAATGTGGCTGCCAGCCGGTAGGAGGCTAAAAGCTACGGTGTCGACCTTGGCGAGTGGGCGTACGAGGTGCGACGATGGGCTGGGGCTGGCCGGTGGGATAAGGGTTCATTGGAACATTAGGAGTCTGATGCAAAGAGGCAAGGGGTAGGGCAGGCTCGGCAATGTTCACCAGAATGTCGGGCTCGGGAGTCGGGATTCGAGAAACGAAGGGCACAAGAACTTTGGTTTGGTGGCAAGGCAACTGGCAAGTCTGGTGACTGGCGTCCGTGTAAGACTTTTAGGAATTAGGTAACAGGATTAGGGATTTAGGGGTAAGTAAATTATATTATATTATTTTTTTTACTAGGCTCATTAGGCTCGATAAGTATTTGAGCCAAACATTGTCCGGCTTGAAGCTCGGCTCGTTAAATATTTGAGCTTATCTAACAGCTCGAAGCTCAGTTCGAGGCTCGTTAAGCTCAGCTCGAAAAGAAAAAAATCGAGTTCGAGGTTAAACTATTTGATAAGTGGCTTGGCTCGTTTCCAGGCCTAGTGTGGCATATGCCAAAAGTGCAGCCAAAATCTGGACTGACCTACAAGAAAGATTCTCCTAAGGTAATGTTCCTTGTATTCATGAGTTGAAACGAGAAATTGCTACACTCCAATAGTAAGGTATGTCTTTTGATTTTTTTTTTACACAAAAAAGAAAGAAATATGGGATGAACTTTCAATGAAGCCGAAGGTTCCAACTTGTACTTATGGTGCAGCCAAAGAGTTGGTTGTCGAAAGAGAATAAGAAAAATTGCATTATTTTCTTGTGGGTCTTAACGACCAGTGTAGCATCATTCGTTCTCAGGTTCTCAATATGGAGCCATTACCGAGCATCAACAAGGCATATGCACTTGTCACTAAAGAAGAAAAACAACAATGTATGGCTGCCTTTAGAAATCTTGTAAATGAAGTTGCTGCATTCTCCAAAAAGACTACCAAAAGCCAAGGGCCTTCATTTAAGATTGACAAATCCTTGTTACATTGCACTCACTGTGGTAAGAAAGGACATGTTCTTGATGATTTCTTTGAAATAAATGGTTTTCCTGATTGGTGGCATCAACGCAAACCACAAATGAACAAAGGTGGATCAACAAAGAGGTCGAACAAAGTTGTAGCACACTATTCTACTTCTGGGCAAAGCAATATAATTTCTTTCATTCTAGCATCGGCCAACAACATCTCGCTTAGTCAAGCTCAATATGCTCAATTGATGGCTTTTTTAGCAAGCCAAAAATCAAGTGAAAATCATGACTTTGTCGGTAAGCTTTTTAATGACTCAATATGGATTGTAGGCGGTGGAGCCTCAGATCACATTATAAACTGTCGAGACCTTCTATCTTATATGAGTTCAGCCATCTCCACACCTACTGTTCGTATGCCAAATGGGAATAGCCTTTATATACACTTACATGGAAAAGTGTCTTTCACACCAAAACTTAGTTTGAATGATGTGCTCTTTGTGCCTAGTTTCAGATGTAATTTTATTATCAGTGAGCAAACTGACAAAGGAGTTAAATTGCTCACTTACCTTTTTTCCTGATTATTGTGTACTACAGGACTTGCATTCGAGGAGGACGATTGGTATAGGTGAGCAAAAATATGATCTATACTATTTCAAGCACTTCAAGGAACATACAAGTGTAAATGTTCAATCTAGTGTCTCTCATCAAATTTGGCATCAACGCCTAGGTCATATTCCTTTACAAAAATTGGCTTGTTTTCCTTAGTTGTCAAGTCTATCTTTTAAGAAACTTGATGTTCTTTGTGATCTTTGCCTACTTGCAAAACAAACTACAACTCCTTTTCCTTTAAGCTCTAACATCTCAAAAGAACGTTTTGAACTTGTGCATATGGATATTTGGGGACCTTATAAGACACCATCTCTTTCTAGTTCTCGTTATTTTTTGACAATTGTGGATGATTGTAGTAGATGCACTTGGCTTTACCTACTCAAACACAAGTTTGATGCCTTTGAAAAATTTTCTTTCCTTCTTGCTATGACCAAAAATCAATTTTTAGGAAAATGTTCGACAGGTGGGAACCAACAATTCACAAGAATTAACTGCTGGACCTATTTTGTCTTTTTTTTTTTTTTTAAAAAAATGGGATTCTTTTGCAGACATCATGCCTTAAAACAACTTACTAAAATGGTGTTGTTGAGGGAAAGCACTGACATCTTCTTAAAGTAGCTAAAGCTTTACGCTTTTAAGCCAATATTCCCATCAAATTTTGGGGAGTGTACTTACAGTAGCTCATCTCATCAATTACACACTCTAACCAAAATTAAATGGTCAGAGTCCCTGCGAAAAGCTCTCGATAAAATTCCTTCTCTTGATCATCTAAAAGTTTTTGGGTTCTTATGCTATGCGCATTTCAATACTAAAGATAAATTCGAGTCTTGTTCCAAGCCTTGTATATTCATAGGTTATCCCTTGTGGCAGAAAGGATATAAAGTTTATGATCAAGAGTCACACAAAATTTTTGTGTCTAGAGATGTCAAATTTTTTGAAGAGAACTTTCCGTATCATGCATGCAAAAAGCCATTTGAAACTGACATTTTGCCAAACAACCAAATTGTTGTGAGTGATGATATCCTTGATCCCCCTTACGTGTCCCTTCATGAAGAACCGAAACAAGAAATCAACCAAGACCTCGAGTCTTATCAACCTCATGAAGAACCAACCATTAACCTTAGAACCTGACCTGATCGAGCTCGTCGTTTGCCCTCATATTTGCAAGACTATGTTCATAAACTACCTCAAGTAGATTCATCATCCTCATTTACTACAAATCGTGTTTCCTCAAGTAAGTCCAATCCTTTAGCACATAATCTGGATTGCTTGCAACTATCATTAGCAATGACGAACTAATGACCTATCAGGAAGTAAGCAAGAGTCCAAAATGGCGTGAGGCCATGAGGAATGAAATTGAAGCACCTGAAAAAAATAAAACTTGGAGTTTGGTGGAACTACCACCAGGAAGAAAGGTGATTGGATCTAAGTGGGTATATTGAATTAAATACAAGGCAACTGACACTATTGAACATTTTAAAGCTCGGTTAGTTGCAAAAGGCTTCAGTCAAATAGAAGGTATTGATTATACCGAAACATTCACATCTGTTGTTAAATTAACAACTGTGAGATATATTTCGTCAGTGGCAGCAGCTAAAGGATGATAATTGCATCAATTAGACGTCAATAATGCACTTCTTCAAGGGGATCTAAATGAAGAAATCTACATGAGGCCATCTCTTGGTGTCATTAAAGAAGGTGATACAAGAGTCTGCAAACTACATAAGTCTTTGTATGGCCTAAAGCAGGTTTCCTAGCAATGGTTTGAAAATTTTCTCAGTCATTACTGCAACTTGGGTTCAAGCAATCAAAATGTGATTACTCCCTTTTTATCAAAGGTATTGGAACACATTTCATGGCTATTTTACTTTATGTGGACGGCATAATAATTGCAGGACTTGATGCCAAGCAAATCAACAACCTAAAAGAAGAGCTATGCGAAATGTTTCACATAAAGGATCTAGGAAATATTTCCTTAGACTTGAAGCTGCACAGTCCTCACATAGCATTTTCTTATCTCAATGAAAATATACCCTTGATATACTAAAGAAGACAGGGATGACAAATTGTAAGCCACCCACCATCCTAATTCGGCAACAACTCCATTGGCAAAACAGAAGGCAAGTCTTTGGCGAATCTAGGACAATATCGTCGATTGGTCAAAAAACTTATTTATCTTACAATCACTAAGCCGGACATCACCTATGCCGTAAATCTTCTAAGTCAATTCATGCAGCAGCCTTGTGACATTCATCTACATGCTGTGATGGACTTAATACGGTATTTGAAAAACACACCAGGGCAAGGCTTGCTATTTCCATCAATGAATGATATGAAATTGCAGGCTTTTTATGATGTAGACTGGGCTAGCTGTCCAACTTAACATTGTTCTACAATTGGCTTCATCGTCAAGCTTGGTAATTCTCCCATTTCTTGGAAATCAAAGAAGCAAAATACTGTTGCACGCTCATCAGCTGGAGTATAGTATAGAGCCATGGCTACTACAACTAGTGAGCTAATATGGCTCAAAGCTCTACTCAAGGATCTTATTGTGGAGCAAAAGCAGCTAGTGCAACTCTTTTGTGATAATCAAGCAGCAGTTCATATAGCAATGAACCTAGTGTTTCATGGAAGAACAAAGCACATAGAAATTAATTACCACTTCGTTCAAGAGAAGATCCAATCACATGGCAGCATTCCATGTCGAGTTTCCAGCAAAGAGCAACTAGTAGATCTTCTTACCAACGCTCTTGGCTGAGAGCAGTTTTTTTCACTTGCATGCAAGTTGGGCATATGCAATCCACATGCGCCAACTTGAAGGGGGGTATTGAGAAACATTTTTACGTGTGTATATCTGTTTGTGTAGTTATCTTTGTAGCTAAGTCTTATCCGCTTAGAGTTTTAGTACCATCTAAACACTTTCCCCTTCTTGTACATAACCATGCCATAATGAAGAGTTATGTGTGCTTCTTTGCAAATCTTCTTGTTCCCTACTGTTTTCAGTCTATCTGCAAGAATGGTCAGCAGATGAAGTCTTCTTCCTTTTGACGGTAGTTTCTTGGATTTTTTACTTCCCAATGTGTATGTCAACATAGCTAGATTTGCAGCAGCTTTGTGGTATTTATGCAGTTTGAACTTTGACGTTTTCAGTTGGCATATGCATATTGTGTAGAAGCTTTACTCTTTCTATACATAACTAGCATTTAAGAACAACTGGTCTCCTGGCATATCAAACCAAATGGTATACAGGCATGGTTTTGAAATTCTGATTGATGATCGATGCCTTGTTCCTAGTTGTTTGAACAGTTCATGTTTTGTGATATATGCTCCTAATGCAGTAAACAAGATAACTGATAAACTAAATCATTAGTTTTACAGCTCCCCGCCATATTTTGTGCCCTTAGATTGCTGTTCAAGTGGTCAATGTCATGCTAGGATTCTTTAGTCATTTTATGTTTGAAATTTTAGTTTATTCTATTATTCTGCCTCTTGCTTTCCATGCGTTTTCATAAATGATAGAAAGTTCATCAATAATGAATTCAATGATGTCTATCTGCTAACAACACGAGATCCAATTCCTCTAGAGGCCTTCACTCTTCAGGTAAGAACTAAATTGTCTAGCTTCTGATATGATTTCCAGATAGGGATTTGTGGGCTGGATTAGGGGAAAAATGAGAAATAGTAGCTTGCTAGTATAATGTGGCAATTATGATGATTAAAACGAAATACTGTGCATTTCAGCATACTAATTTTGTAGGTTTTAATTATTACTGTACCTTTCATTGTCATTTTATATGAGTTCAGATAAAATACCTAAAAAATCTGAATGCCTTGCCCCCTTTTTCTTGGCATAAGAAGTATATATGTTACAAGGGCTATCAAAGCTTAATGGCTAAAAAGGAGCCACAATATGTGCCATAAGAAGTATGGTGAGCCATTTGACATTATCAACACACGGTATGTTAGAAATGATCATTTGTTAAATAACTTAGCCTGTTTAAATTCATTGAAGTTCAATCTATGATAATTTTTAATCAATATAAACACCAAAATTGTGTAGAAATGTGCCTCGGAGGGCTACATAATTTCATTGATCGAAGTCGGACTGCTGATTTGATTTTAACTCTTTATGAATAAGGTACAAAAAGAACTCATTTTGTTTGCGGTTGTTTGACTAATTTATGTAGGTGTAATCGAAAGTTTTCTTTGTTCGTTTTTTGAGGTCCATCTGGAGAAAAAGAAAACTGCAGAATTTATTGAGATGGGATTTGGGGACCATAGGCAGCTGGGATATTATTAAGGGGAAATTCTATTAGTTGTGTGGCTATATGTTTTTCATGTGAAGAATTTTTTTGTGGGATGACAGTCCTATCAATCTTCTTGTGGCTTTGTCAACCATTCCCAGTCTTCAGTTTCTTGAGCTTTCTACTTTCTTCTTTTGATGCAAAAAGAAAGGAAGGAAAAAAATTGTATTGAGGGCAGTGCTTCACGCTACCAACTTTAGTTCTTCTCAATCAGGACACTTGTTTCATCCCCTTATTTTGGTTCATTTCATCAAAAGCCACGAAACTGGCTGTAACTTGCATCATTTCTTTAATGCAGTTGACAGGCCTTGCCTGAAAATAAGTCATTTTTGACAACTGCGGATTCAGCAGTAAAGTTGCTTGCTGAAACCACCAAGCCAGTTAGTGGGTGGAAGGGTATAGTATATAAAGCTGCATTCACCAAGCTGAAGCCGCCCAGTGGTAACTTCTATCCCCCAGACATGGACAAGATGGTAATGCAGGAAATCCATCATCTACTGTGAAAGATGGATAATTTAATTACTGATTTGATTCCATTCTTAAGTTTTTAAGAAGCATATATTTTATTAAAAAAAATCAAACTTTTTTTAATTAAAACAGATCAAGCTTTTATTAAGGTGACAAATTAATTTTGTTCCTACATTCAGGAATCTGATGGAAGGAGTGTTAATTTGTCAGAAGATCAGCAAGAAGATGCTATGGGCTTTTTCACAGTTATTATGAGGCACAACCAATTCAGTTTACGTACTTCTATTCACAATCATATAGGCAATGCTGCAAGGGTATATGCATCATCTAGCCTTGACCTGTTTGATAGATAACGGTCCAGACTTTTGATTGCTGCCAAGGCCATTAATCTAGGTAATGTCCTATTGTTAGAAAAAGAACAAATATTTGGCTGTTCCTACTATGTCGTTTGATTCTTGGGTTGCTCTTGGCTAAAGGCTGTTCAGATACGGTTGTGTAATTTTTTATGAATTTGCAAGGGTGTAGGTAGCTTGTTCTTTTCTTGATTTCAACGTATTTCAGTTTGCTAGCCATATAAGTGAACTTGATTTTGACTGGTTGAACATGGGGTGAAGAACTTGATTTGGACCTGCTGGAATGTGCAAACAGCTGAGTTGTAAAATTCACCCTAAATTGTGTATATTGTTTCTGAGTGTGCTGATTTTTCTGGTACTATCCCCATGTGTCTAGTTTTGCTAGCATTTTATGGATCGTAATTCAAAAATATGGTTGGTTTTATAAAATTCCATGACTTAACTATGGTGGTTCTGAAATTTGTATCAGTGACTCTTGTTTTTACAGCTTGTCCTGAAATTAATGATAATTTGTGTGCTATGTATCTATGACTGAAAATTAGAATGCAGATAGCTGTATGTTCCTAGATTGTCCATGATTTCACAGATGTCAATTTGCATAATCTTGTGATATTTTTAGTAGAGTTTTGAGTCCTGGATCTTTCTTGGTACCATGATAAATTGAAAAGGTCAATATTTTTTGCAGGTTAAACTTTCAATTGATGCCTATTTTTCATTCAGTAAGCGGAGACATGGCCTTGTTAAGGTTTTCGATTTTTATAGTTTTCTATTTGTATTTGGCTTCTTTTATGGTTGTTGTTTTTATTTAAGTTTTTTTGCCTCCCTTTGTTTTATGGTTATTTGTATTCTTGATGGTTGGTTTTAGATTTTGTAGATATTTATTTTTAATTTTTGAGAAATAAATTTGAATGAAATTTACTTAATGTTATTTTTTTAAAGGAAAGAAAAAGCTAATGAAGAGTATATTCTATTTTTTTTTATAAGTTTATAGGTTTTTTAATTATCACGGATGGAAATGTAATGCCAACATATCGATGGATTAGTAGTGGAAATCACTAAAAATCATTCGGAAATAACTTCTTAAATCTTAATTTAGATTTTAATTTTACCATTTTTATAGTTATTTTTGTATATTTACATAGAAGGAAAAAAGTTAAACCGTCTCTTAAATGTGAAAAAAGTACAAATATATTAAAATTACTTGAATATGCTGATTTTGCAATTTAAATTAGGATTTTAAAAGTTTTTTTAGACAGGGTAAAATGAAAACAACAATCCAAGTTCATATTTTTAAAGTACACAAGGGCAAGTGTGTGTTTGGCATTCATTTATGGATCTCTTACTATGGAATTATTGTTGGTCGACCTGTAGTAGCCAGGCCAGTTGGTACCTATATTGCTTCTTGGTTCACCAAATTCATGTTGTTTATGGTGGTGTGGACTATCTTTTATAGTCGTATAATGAGCTGTCATAGTAAGAATTCTCAAAGTATTTTTTATGGAGAATTATCAGGATACTTATTTTTTATGAAGAATTATCAAGCCACTTATGTTTTGAATCCTTAAAGTAAGACTCAAATATATACAAAGTCTTATATGTAGGAAATTTAAAAACAATCCCCAGAAGTACGTACATGCTTGAGCTTTTAAAAAATTTATCAAATATTCGCCAAATTGTCAACTTTGTGTCTATAAATATTTACAAAGTTGATAAATATGTTAGTTAATTATAGTAAAAAGTTAATATTATGAAAAAAAAAGCCCTAGAAATAACTATAACCCTATTCCTACTTTCTAAATCCTTAATAATATGTAAAAACCCTTAACGTAATCTTAAAACCTAGAAGTGTCACTCTAAGCCTTGACCATAATCCATAAACCTAAGCCTAACAAAAAATCCCTAACCCTAGCCTTCATCCTAAACCTTAAGCTCTAAACTATAAACCTAAACCCCAACCTTAAATACTAATTAAGCTAATCCTAATCCCAAACCCTAAGCTTAAATGGTAAACTTAAGGCTAAGCCTAATAGATCCTAACCCCAATCCATAAACTTAAACTTGATTTTTGATGCCACTTAACCTAAATTTAGTACTAGTTCACTTGAATTTAGTACCACTTAACCTGAACCTGGTACCATTAGAACCTCAATATGGTATCAATTAACCTGAATCCAGCACCATGTGAACATGAATTCAATACCACTTGAATCTAAATTTGATACCATTTTAACTGCCTCAATTGGTCATTGGTCACAATTAACTAGATTTAGGTATAGCCCAAACCTTATTTTGGTACAACTTGAACATGATTTTGGTATCACTTTAATTGGTTCAAGTGGTTATATTTAACCTTATTCTGATACCACTTGAACCAGAATCTGATCCACATGAACTAAAACTTGAGAGTGCTTAAACCTAAATTTGATACCACATGAATCTGAATATGATATCACATGAACCTAAATTTGATATCACTTGAATCTGAATTTGCTACCACATTAATCTGAACCTAGTACTAATTAACTTGATCTTGGTAGGTTGCATGGTCTGAGTTTGTAGTTATGTTGGGTTCGTCTATACTTTAACTGGTTGGTGATACCACCGTATGTTCTACATATTTTGTCATTAGAAAGTAAGTACAAATCAAGATTTGGACAATATTTCATCTTTATTAAGACATATATAGAAAGAGAAACAAGAGAGTGATCCAAAAAAACTCCAAGGAGAAGTTAAGGGATCAGGCTGTATAGGAAGAAGAGAGGAATACAACTAGAAGAGAACCACCAACTTAAGGGCACTTTTATCTGGGCAATATACTACAAACCCTTAATTATTTAGTGAATAACCATTATTTGGTGAATACGTTATTATACCAATTGGATTGGTGGAATGAGTCTTGAATAGTTTCTTGGTGGAACTCTGGATTTCTTAGTTACGATCTCAACTTTGGAGAACAGCTAGCGATAACCTGGAGGCATAGTGCGATAATTACAACAGCAGACATCATCGTCCTCATCATCCCAACAAAAATGTTCGCCACTGATACCTCTACGTTCGCATTCCAGTTCACAAAGCAAATCTATACATGGATTCATTGGAATCTCAACTTCGCAAGGCTCCCATAATCCGTCCACAATTGGGGCGAAAATTTCTGTGAATAGAAAGTACGGGAAAACATAATAAGCATGGCATTAGAATAGAATTTGTGTACAATGACATTGTTATGTGCTAGGGTTCATGCCAAGGAAACAAGTTCCAGTTTCAAGTAATATTAAATTTGAATCACAAACAAAACATGATGTTCGTGATTGAACAAAGCTCTGATAGCGTTAGGATGACTTTGGGTTGAATAACATTGTATCTGACAGAGAAATAGCAAGAGAAAGAACCAAACAAAAGGAAAATAGAACACAAGCACATAGGAAAAGAGGCACACCAATTTACAAGGAAAATTCGAGACAAGAAAAATCCGAACACCGAGAAAAAATCTTTTGAAAGAAAAATATAAAAGGACCGGAATTAGGAGGGTAAATTCAGATTGCCAACAAGATGGCTGGAGAATTGGAGAAGAGGCGGCTCGAGTTTCTCTGTCCAAGAGAGAACAGAAAATATGACGAATAAAACCTAGAAACAAGATTTCAAAGAAGCCATCTAGCCGCCCGAATCCCATGTCTGGACTCCAGACTGCCCTACCACCGACCTGGCTTCCCAAATAGAAGTCCCCACCGTCAACCTGAACAGCCCAAATGCGATGGAGCTTGTGCGTCGGACCTGCGAGAAACGGAGGACGTTTCACATCACCAACCATTGTGTTCCAATGAGCCTCTTGGATGAGATGGAGCGACAGACACGTTTGCTGTTTGCGCTGCCAGAGGAGGATATTATGTGGACGCTCTGGTGCACTATAACAGAGATTCACAAAAGCAACTGAGATGAGCGATTGAAGTTCAATTGCTATTCATCTGAGTCGCTAGTCAATTGAAAATCTTAGAGGTAAAACTAGCAATTGAAAAAGTCAGTGTTCGACATGACAGTCGCTACTAGACTGAAATATTTTTTCTCAGTTGTTGTTCAGTAGCTGAGTGGATTTAGGGTCACTAACCGAGTGATGCTTACTACTTTAAGCGTCGCCTCTCTCTTATATTTGCTTGCCCATATTGCAATGTCACTTCAGGTCATAGATCATCTCCCTACGACCCGACCACCATGAAAAAGCAGGTTGTTTAAGATTTGAAGCCGAAGCTTTTCTATTGCTTCCAATATCATCACTCTTGGTAACCACCAGCAACACCCACCCTACTTTTGCTCTATCTCTCTATTTTCTCTCTTCTTCTCTGACAAACTTTCTTGTAATTTTTTTTTTTTTTTTTAAGAAACAAAGCCCTCCTAGAACCTAGAATAAAGTTCTCCTAGGCATGAGATTTTCTCTTGAATTCTTTGTTGATTTGATGGAAGGTTACAAATTCCAATACAAATGATAGATCTGCTCAAGTTTGATTACTAATTTCATTTTTGTGTTTTTCACACAGAAGGTGGTGATTATTGAAACAAAGGAATTGAATTTGTTTCTTCATAATTACATTGTACTAAATTGAAATTTGTATTAATACTAAATGAATTTCATTACATTTTTGTTTCATTAAATAATTATTCTATCTAGGATAATTAAAATTTTTTAATATTAACACTAAATTGAATTTAAATACTAACAATCAAATTAAATAAGAAAGGAAAATTAAATTAAATTAAATACTTGCCTGGAGCCATTGAAGCTTCAATTGCTAATCATAATGATTAAAAGCTTTAGTTGCTTTTGTGTTGGGGTCCACTCTTTCTTGCAATTGAAGTTTTCAGTTGCTAAATTGAGTTTAAGTTCAATCACTTTCAACACCAACTTAGGTAAAAAGCAACTTAGGTGTTCAATTGCCCATTTAGATCATTTTAAACTAAAAAATGACTAGATATTTAGTGGCTTTTTTTGTATTCATCTTATAGTGGTGGCAAGGGGAGCTAATGCAGCTATACACTACTAAACAAATGTCAATTTTCAATGGCCATTTCCAATGGGCTTCTTGTCAGAAAATTTGGATTTCTAATGCGAGGATGTTGGGAACTGGCTCATTGGTAAATCATGTATTAGAAAAAAAAATTTCAACGGCATAAAGAATTGCATGTTGGTCTTTCCAACGGCTTAGCCATTGGAATATGGGTCATTAAAATTTCCAATGACCTAACCTCATTGAATAATTTTCAATGGTTGATAGGTTTTCCAACGGCTTGATACGTTAATAGCTCATGCCATTGGAAAATCATCAACAGCTCAAGCTGATGGAAATTTCCAATTGCCTGGCTGTTGGAAACTTTTTTTAAAAAAATAAAAAATAAATAAAATAACTCCACAAAAAAAATTTTATATATTACTGAAATTATATGTTTACTAAAAAATATTTTATATTTTATATTTACAAAAATTAAATTTTTACTTAGATTCAAAAAAATATATTCACAATCTTAAACTCAAAAAAACCCAAAATATTCACAAACTTAAATCCAAAATATTCACAAAAATTTGAAATATTCACAAATTCATCCTAAATTCATAGATCCACAAATATTCACCAGAAATTCACATCAGAAATTCAAAAATCACAACTTAAATTCAAAAGTTCATTACAAAATCAAATTAAATGTTCCAATTTTCCATACAACAATAATCATCAGATCTATACAAAGAAAAAATTTGAAAAATCAGATCTGCACCAAGAAGATGAAGGATGTCGGCCAGCGACCAGACGAGAAGGTGAGCAGGTTGACAAACGGTTAATGGTAAAGAATTGCAAAATCAAAGCCCCTGGACCCCAATTTGCCTGGGCTTTTCCATGGCCGAGGTGACTCAGGCCAAGATCTACTTGCCTTGGCTGATGTAGGTGTGGCAATAGGTCTTCTTGCTGGCAGAAAATGAGGGAGAACGAATGACAGGCAACGAGCGAGGACGTCAGTTGGCAACAAGCAAAAAGATCGAGGCGGGTGGCAAGGGGCTTCGAATAGCGAGGAAGCAAGGTTAAACGCCGAAGGACAGGGAAGGGAGATGTGAATGGTAAAGGGACGGTGAGAGAGGCGAGAGAGATGAAAAAGTTTGGCTGGGAGATGAGAAAGGCAAGACAAAGAGGCTGAGAGATAAGATAGGTGAGGGAGGTGAGAGAGATGAGAGATTTCGGATGAGAAATGAGAGAAGTGAGGGAGGCAAGTTAGGAGAGATAGAGAAGGCTAAGGTTTGATGCATATATGTATATATGTAGGCCGGGTTATCATATGTAAATATGGGCTAGGGTTAGTTGGTATTGAGCCCAAATTTAGTAATAAAGGTATGTCCCAACTCCAATAGAACAATGAGGCCAGCCAAAATACACACGAACACACACACACAAACATAATAATATATTACTATTATTATTGTTGTTGTTGTTGTTGTTGTTATTATTATTTATAATAAAATATTTTCAAAATCTACTTCATTTTATAAAATTGATAGAAATTTTAAAGGCCTGAATACCTCTCAAAATAATGAAATTTTGACCAAAAAAATGAGGCCACAAAGAGCAAAGCTTTAATGACACATGTAGAGCTTGAAATTCCCTTCAAAATGAAATATTATAATAGTTATTCTAATAACCAGAGCAAAAATCATGTCTTCCAAAAATTGGGGTTCGCATGAGACCTATTTTCAAGATTTTTTCTTCAGTTTCGCCTGCTCAACCTGCTCCATGAACTCATCCACTAGATACTTCATGTCAAATATTCTCTTTTTTACTTGGTTTCCAATTTATTATTTAAATTTCAATATAGACTACCTTTTTTTTTATTTAAATCCAATTAATAAAAACTTGGTATGAAAATATGATATATATTATAATATGTATAAAAATATGATATGTTCATTAATGTGTATAAATATAATGCGTATAATATTTATATGTATTATTATATATGTATTATGGTAAATATATATTATGATATATTATATAAATATATATAAATATATCAATATGAATATATATAAATACTAATATCAATGTAATATAAATATACATGTTATTACTATTACTATTACTATTATTAATTTCTAAAATTGCAAAATTTTGTTGGTTCGATAGAACCATATGCCAACAGTTTAGAATTTCCAACGACCTTCATATTGGAAATTGAAATTTTGAAATTCCCACCGGCCTTGTTTCCAACAGCTCAACATGTTAGAAACTTCCAACAGCTAAGTTGTTAAAAAATATGATCTTCAAAATTTCCAACAATCAGGTCATTGGAAATTCTTCTCCCTTTTTTCAATGGCTCATTGCATTAGAAGCTGTTAGAAATTAAGCTGTTGAAAAAAGACTTATTTTTAGTAGTGGTAGCTTTGCACAGTTGTCAAAGTACTATCAGAAACTCATGTGGTTAGAAGGATTAGGAAACGAGACATTATTGAAATGGGAGGAGGCCAAATTGCATACCAGATTCAGAACCTAAAGAAAAATGAAGGAAAATACTAGAGAGAAATTGAAAGGAAAAGTCTTTAAGATTCACATGGACTTCACAAGGAATAGAGGATAGAAAGCGGTGGATGGGAAGAAGAAGGTGGAGGATTGCTTCTAAATAGAGAAGGATCTCAATCTCGCTGCACATTTGGTGGCAGACCAAATCCTCATAGTTCTTGTAGAGGAATTTTTTTGGGTGTGCTTGCTACTGTTGGAATACGGGGGAAGAGGGCGGGGAACAATGAGGGAGACGGAGGGTGAGGTCAAGGCATCGAGGAGGTTGGGCTAAGGTGACAAGTAGTGACAAGGAGGTCTTGTAGGAGGCAAGGAGCGGCGAAGATGAATTAGACTGAAATGGAGAGGCAAGGGTGGATGGGAAGGGTAAAGTTGGAAAAGAAGAGGAAAATAGCAGCCCTCCTTGATCTTGCGTGCCAAACATAATGGGATGGATGTAGTATGTATTAACAAAAGTAAATAGTAATTTAATGGGAAAAGCACTTTAGGAGTTTAGTACTTACTTGTTGAGAGAAGCCACAGGAGAAGAACACCCGCCAAGAAACTGATAATCTTCAGATGACGAACTTTAGACATTTTTGTTATACGTAAAGAAGAAAAGCTGCAGAAGAGGAAACTTAGAAAGATAATGTGAGAGGATTGGTGTAGGGATGGCCTGACGCAAATTTATAACAATTTTAGCTGTGCCGATAAACAAAAAAGAAATCAAATTTAACTGTGGTTTCTATGCAAAATCAATTAAGACAAATATTGTTGTTTAACCTCGATCTCCCAGAAAATTAGGTGATCGTTACCTCAATCTCTCCGAAATCAATCAAGAGAAATATTGTTGGCATGTAACCTCATAAAAGACAAGTATAACTATTTCTCCTTGATAATTAAGTTGTTCTTGATTAATTTAACTCCTAAATTGTCACATGTACTATTGTATGTTGGAATTGGGTGCAATAGAAATGTAAAACAATTTAACTGATGTTCTAAACAAATGGCCCATATGTATATATAACTGCCAAAATTTGTATCCTCCCGGTTTAGGTTATTTCAATCAAACAAATAATGGCCATGACAACTTAAATTATCATGTAAAACTATTGTACCACAGAATTGGGTGCAAGAAAAAAGTGCAACAATTACGGTATGTTCTAAACAAATGCCCTTATTATTATTGATGGATTTATTATTATAGATGGATATATAAATGCCAAATTTTGTAACTTGTCCACTTGAGAAAAGATAATCTATATGTTTCTAAACTTTTGCTGGGTTTAGGATATTTCAATGCAGCAATCAAACAAATAATGAACATGGCAACCTAATTAATCACATAAACTACTATGCATTTGAGTTGGGTGCAATACAATTGAGCAATAATGAACACGATTTCCTAAAAAATTCCCTGTCATTATTGATGGATGCATAGATGGCTAAGTTTATAGCCGTCCTATTTAAGAAAAGATTTCCATATGCTCCAATAAGAATATTGCCGGATTAGGAAATAATAAGAGGGCAATCAAATGAACAGTGATCATCACAGCATAAAGAATCATGTCAGCTATTCTATGGGAGAAGGTAAAATGGGCACCAATTACCTTGATATTCTAAATAAATATCTTTTTTTTTTTTTATGAATTCTAAACAAATTTCTTAAAATTATTGATAGAACAAAAACGTCACAATTGTAGTCGTGCTAGTTGGAGGAAAAGGGCGGAAGATTCTAAAATACATGGGCTATAGTAGTTACCCCCATTGTCTGCCATCCAAACTGCATTTTGGTTAAACTACCCTTCACAATTACATGTTTACTATTTTCTCGTTCTAGTACCAAACATTTATTCTCTTTTGGGTAAACTCTACAAGTCGGCCCTAAATTATATCCAATATTATTTAATCATTCTGCCGTACATTTTAGCAGTTAAGAATAGACAGAAAAATGGTGTGATTATTGATGTGACATGTAAAAATGCCATGGCTGTTGATATGACATGGAAAAATGACGTGACAATTGATATGACATTACTTTTCCATCAATATTTAATGATATGATAAACGACAGGACGATTAAGTAACACTAGATATAGTTTAAGGATGACTAAGTAATATTTAATAGTTTCAGAATGAATAAGAAACACCGGATATAGTTTAGGAATGACTTGTGGATTTTCCCCTTCTCTTTTTATTTACAGGTGGTCTTCTTCATGTTCTTCCTCAAATCTAGTCCATTCTACTTCCTCGAATCAGTCTATCTTCTTCTCATCTTCCTCAAATTTTATCCTCTCATCTTTTTTCTCTGATCAATTCCTCGTTCACATCACCGGCTTGCCTGATCCCAATAATTTTAGAAGGCTCCATTCTCTACATTACCAAGCCGTTAGTCCATCCCGGAGCTCTCTTTCCATCCTCAACAAAGCATTGAAGAGGAATCTCCATTGTCTTCCATGTCACTCTTCCCAAACAAATGTTCTTTCATAGAGACCCTCCTATTACAAAGTCGCACCTGCTCCAGCCTATTTATTCCAATCCATCCCTTGTTGTGGTGCAGAAGCGTGTCCCTGATTGGCTCAACAAATCGCTCTGGTCCGCCACTCCCAGCAACAATGGCCTCTTTCATGACTCCACAGACCGCCACCACCCCGATGATTCAGCCGTCAGGCCTCCAATTCCGAAGCCTCCGCCGGCCGTTTCACAACCAAAGCCTACTCCTCTGTCAAGCAGAGAAGAAACAGAGATTCGTTGCAACAGTGGAAAAGGTAATGGAAACTGTAGTTAAGATCAGAACGGTGTGGAAACCAACCATCCGGCGAGGGCGTTTCTGGGGACGCTCAGCTTCTGGAACAAATTCTTTCAGGTATTGTTTCATGGTTACCCGAAACTCATTTTCTTCGCCATTACTTATCTGTCTTCATTGCTCGGGTAATAGGGACAAGTATTTCTTTGGAATTTGTCCTCCCAATGCTCTAATTCTTCACTTTGAAGCTTGATAAAAGAGGTAGTACCAGGAGACAAGATTTAGGGGTTTTCCAAATTGTTCCAAAGTTGAGAGGATTTTAGGCCTCAGATGTGAATTTAAATGGACAAATGTCCGAATACCTTTTATACATCATAGAACTCTTCACATGGAATTTTTAATTCTATTATGTACATATTGTACAGTTATGAAAGAGAGATACAAAAGGGAGAAGAGCACTGATGCAAATGAAGCATGTTAAATTCTATTAAAAAATTAACTGTCATTCTTTTTTGGGAAAATCAGAGTATTTGATTTAATTTAGTTACTGAAAAACAATTATAGCTATTGGTTTGAGCACCAGACTGTTCCATAGAGAAGCCTCCAACTCTGCAATGTTTTGGAATTGAAGTTTATCGGTCAACCTGCTGAGCACGGAACTGAGTAGTCGCCATCCTGGTTCAACTGCCAAATAGATTGTATCCGCCTTGTTGGATGAAACCTGTAAAGACTGGATCAAATGTATGAATTCTTGTACTTGCTCCTCTTCCTTACCCTTTACGAGGGATTTTTTATTGAAATCTCTCCTCTCCTACCCTCTAGTCATTAGTATCACCTTTCTCCACAAAGCTCCCACTTCATTAATAAACCGCCAACACCATTTACCTAGTAACACTAAGTTTCTTGATTTTAAACTGCTAACGCTCAACCCACACTCCTCCTAATATAACCAACACTTTTCTCTACAAAACCAAACTTATTTTTCTATCCTCTCCAACACCTTATACCCCAAAAAAATGAATTTCTTAGACTTTCAAGAGAATATAAAACACTCACTGGGGCTCAGAAGACTGAGGGCCATTTTAGTCTCAAGTGAATGGATGGTGAGAAGTATTAAAACTTTTAAATCACCATATGATTCAATAAAGAAGTTACTTATTATTTAAGACCAAAGCATGAACATGTTGCAACAACCATGAACACAAAGACGAATATAACCATCACGTACACAAGATGAAACACAACACAACAATAAGCGGGAACAACAATGAACATCACTATGAGCATCAACATCACAAGCATTAACACACACACACACACACACACACAAAAGCTCTATCATACCAAGACCGTACCACAAGCTCCACCATGCCAAGACCAACCCATAAGCTTTGATATCACTTGCTGGAAAAAATTCTTTAATCATTCATCACGCGCAGCGGAATAACAAACAAGTTTAATCAAGCATACACAAATTTAACATGGTCCAGCTCTTAACTAGCCTGTAACTACAGAAGAGAGAAATTCACTCGAATAAGACATAGATATTATAGTAGAGGTACATATTTAGCAGTCACACTAGTCTATGAATCTCCTTCATACTATTGATAACTTTATAATTTTGCTTTTACACAACTATAAAATATGAGAATCATAAAAGGCTTTTTATCCTAGACCTCTTCGGCCTCTAGACCTCTCCTCACTCATTACAAAAAAAACCCCTTTTACCAACGGCCAATTTTCCAACAGCTTGGGCATTAGAAATTTCCAACACGCTAAGCTGTTGGGAACTGTGGAAAAAAAATGATTCTTCTAAAAAAAACATCTCCAACTGCTTGGCCATTGGAAGCGTTGAAAAATTTCCAACGGGCACTTTTCCAACGGCCTAAACTGTTGGAAAATAGTAAGTAAAATTATGGATCTCAATATTTATTGTTTCTATTTTTATTTTTCCAACTGCTTAGGCCATTGGAAATTTTTTTGTTTTTAACTATTTTATTTTTCTAACTGCTTAGGCCGTTGGAAATTTTTTTTTATTTTACGAACTGCCTCGGCCGTTGTAAACTATTTCACTTTTTCCAATTGCCTAGGCCGTTGGAATTTTTTTTTTATTTTTCCAGCTGCCTAGCCTGTTGGAAACTATGTAAGTTAAAATTTTTTTATTTCTCCAACTGCCAAGGCCTTTGGAAATTTTTTTATATATTAGATACACACACATTTATATATTTGCATATTTATATTGCATTGATATTGATATTTATATATATTTATATAATATATCATAATATTTATTTATCATAATACATATATATTAATACATATATATATCTTACACATTATTATTATATATTATACATAGTATATTTTAAACATATTATAATACATATCATATTTTACACATATCATAATAACATATGCATATTATACTGCAATGTTTCATATATTATAATGTATGTAACATATATATTAATGTATATATAAATATTATAATCACTACTAAAAAAATCATTTTTTCCAACGGCCCATTTTCCAACGGCCAAGCCATTGGAAATTTCCAACCCGTTGGAAACTGTTAAAAAAAAATTGGAATTTGTAAAAAAAAAAATTCTCCAACGGCTTGACCGTTGGAAGTGTTGAAAAATTTTGGAAAATAGTGAATTAAATTGCACTTTACATTTTCCAACGGCCTAAACAGTTGGAAAATAGTTTCAATTAAATTGCATTTAAATATTTTTTTTTTCCAACTACCCAAGTAGTTGGAAAAATATTTTTATTCATTTTAGTACAACGGTGGAAATAATACTATAAAGTAAATTATTTTATAATTTTACCAAAAGCAATTCCAACTATCATAAACAACACTACTTAAGCTGTTGGAAAATATGCATTTATTATATTTCCAACGGCTAATAGTAGCCGTTGGAAAATATTTTTATTTTTCAGAATTTATTGTTTCCAACGGCCTAAGCAATTGGAAAATAATTTTATCATAATATAATATGTATAATATATGTCATAATATGTATTTATAATATATATGTCATATTTATTGTATAATTTTAGAAAGTAAAGTAATTATTTTGAAAATATTTGTTATAAAAACAACAACAATAATATATATATATATATATATATAATATATATCAATATCAATATCAAATATAATATATATTCATATTGATATATGTATATATATAATTTTCCCCAACAAAAAAAAATGATCTATTGGACCAAAAAAACCCAAACCTAACCCTAACTATAAATACTATATTTACCATCCCCCCAACCTCTCCTCCGTTTCTTCCGCATCTCAGATCCCAGGCTCCCAGCACTTTGTCTCCCTCTCCCTCCTCTCTTCGTCTCCTCTTTTCCGTCTCTTCTCTTCGTCGCCGTCTCCTCTCTTCGTCTCCGTCTCACCATCTTCGTCTCCTCTCTTCGTCTCAGGCTTCTCTCACCCTCTCCGTCCCCTCCTCTCGCTCTCTCCGTCTCTGTCGCCTGTTTTCCGCCTCGCCGTCGCAATCGCCGTCTTCCTTTCTTCATCTTCGGCTTTCTTCCACATCGCCGTCGCCGTCTTCCTCCGCCTTGCCATCTTGCCTCCACAGGCGCCGTTCTCATCGGCGTCGCCAGTCCACCGTGCCCATCGACCTCTGCAGTCCGTTGTTTGCACAACCCATCCTCAGCCCTTCCGTCGTCCACCGTCTCCACCTCTTCGCCTTCCTCCTCGCCTCCACGGCCTCCACGCCTTCCTGTGTGCCGGAAGAGATGGGATCAGAAGAGATTTGGGGTTCAATGGTTTTATGATTTTTTTTTCTAATTTTTGTTTAGATCCATTTGAATGTTCGATTTTTTTCAGATATATTCGAAATTTTGGTTAGATGTTTTTCTGATGATTAATTCTTAGTTCATATTTTTTATTTTTAATTTTAGTTAGATGTGTTTCTGATGATTAATTTTTAGTTCAGATTTTTTATTTTTAATTTTATTTAGATCTGTTTGTATTTTCTATTTGGTTGATTTTGTGTTAGGAAGTTTAGTTTTGTATTTTTGTGATTTTTAAATTTTTCATAATAATGTAATATAGTTTTAGTAATAATAATTTTAATTTTTAGTAAGTTTACTAAATCGAAGAATAAATATAAAATATTTAATTATAAATTTAATTTTAGTAATAATATTTTATATTTATTATTTTCTAAATCTAAAATAATAAATATAAAATATTTAATCATATTTTTTTTATTTTCCAAAAATTAATTTTCCAAATAATATAGCAATGTTTGCCAGTTCTGACCGTTGGAAAACCGTTTTACTATTCAACAAAACTTCCTGAAAAATTGGCCGTTGGAAATTTCCATCGGCCTATTTCCAACGGCTAATCATTGGGCCGTTGGAATTTTTTTTCCAATGCATCACTTTCCAACGCGCATGTTTCCAATGGCTCTACGTTGGAAATTGTCAATTTTCCAACGCGAGGCCGTTGGAAAATGACTATTTTTTTAGTAGTGAATGTTTCATATATATAATGTATATAACATATATATTGTACTATAATATAACTTAACTTATATATATTATAACCCAACCCAAATATTAAAGCACAGCTCATATAATTGATAATTATATTTATAAATATTTTTTCAGATAAATATAAGAGATAATTAAATGATAATTGTCACACGTGATTTTGTTGATAAAAATAATAATAATACTTATGAACATATTACTATGTATATATATCATATGTTAAAATGTATCATAATATATTAGTATAATACATAATTTATTGTAATATATCATATATAAATATTAATAAATCAAATAATAATTATAATCATACATTAATTATAAATAAAAAAAATAATATATTTATATATACATTATATTGATATTGATATTTATCATATGTATTTATGTCGTATGTATATATGTCATAGACAAACATATTAATGTTTTGTTAATAATAATAAATAATTATTATTATTATTATTATTATTATAAAAATATAATAATAACTATATCACTATATAACCCCACTTATTAGGCGCAAATTGCCCAAAACTAACCTAGCTATATATACATACATTATCCCTCTTCCTCACCTTCACCCACTCGCCACCTCTGTTCTCTTCTCCGTCTCAGACTCTCCCTCGCCTCTCTCTTTTCCCTGCTCTCTTCCTCTCCCTCTGCTCTCTTCGCTCTCGCCCACCGTCTGCTTCTCGGCTCTCCTCGTCTGCGCTCTCGGCCTGCTTGCCTCTTTCTCTCTCTTGTCGCTGTGCTCCGTTTGCTCTCCGTCTCGGCCACCGTCTGCTTGCCTCTCTCTCTCTCGTCACTATGCTTCGTCTGCTCTCCGTCTCGGCCTCTGTCTGCTTGTCTATCTCCCCGTCATCGCTACGCTCTGCTCAGTGGTCATCACCCATAGGGGCGGAGCTAGGATTTTAAGTTGAGGGGGGCCAGACTTCATTTTGAGAATTTTATAAAATTAAGAAGTAGATGTATTTCCACAATACAAAAAGAAAATAACAAAAATAGCTTAAAATTTATTAAAATGCTATGTTTATACGTTAAACACTTCCAAAATAGCAAATAAAACTTACTAAATCTCAGTTTTCATCCATATAATGAATCAGTGATCATAAGCTTCAAGTCCATATTAAATCACGAGCTTCTCTGTCAATAAAAAATTAGTTATGTTATTATACATGTACAAATGTTCGATTAATATCATATAGAAAAACAAAATAATAATAATACCTTGTGCATCTTGAGGTGGGCACGCCTTTCTTTCAATGCATAAAAATCATCTATTATCTTGTCTGTTGAAAAGGTCTCAGCAATCTCTCTTTCAATATAAACAATCAAGTGATTCTTGAGAAAATCATCACTCATGCTACTACGAAGTATTGTTTTCACAATTTTCATTGCTGAAAAGGCTCGTTCTGTTGTTGCAGTCGAAACAGGAAGAGTCAATATAAGACGAATCAATCTGTCTATCAAAGGATAAATTTCTGACTTTCCTATTTTCTTTAGTTCTCTACACAATTCAGCAATTGTAGATGCATTTTTCAACTGAGGATGGTGAGGCACATCAAGCTCATAATGTTGCAGTTGATACTTCAAATGAATCTTTTCTTGTTCAGTGAAATCTGAAGGATAAAACTTATCAGCCAATCTACATATGTTCTCAATATTAAAGGACTTGTAGGAATCTCTGGGATCTAAAGCAACACTAAGAAGAAGAAGCTCCGTCATCTGTTTGCTAAATCTGGAGTCCAACTCTTGCAATTGATAATCAATAGCCCCCACAAATACATCAACTCGATAATGATGTTCAACAGTCACATTCTCTTTCTTACAACGAGATCGAATTATATCAATGTATGCTGCATTCATATCAGGGACTGTAATATCATGACGTCCACAAAATGACACAACATCTATCAGAAGCAATTGCCATATTTCATTTCTTAATTTTTCGATCAATTTCTTTGTGCTAGAAACCAAAGCCAAAGCATTTACAATATCTTGAGATTTCTTTTGTAAAGCTTGACAAAGGTCATCAGTTATTGCCATCATTTCCTTCATCACATGCATGACCAGCACAAAATCAAATGATAATAATTGCTTAAGTGCAAAAAGAGCATCACCTCTTTGAGAAAAAGTGGTCCCTTGAATAGCGATATCTTGTATTACTGTGACAGCTGGACCAAATAGGTTAATCAAGCTACAAATGGATCTGTAATGTGAGCTCCATCTAGTGTCTCCAGGTCGTTGTAAAGTTGCAATCTGATTAACTCCTCTTCCAGTTTCAAGTTCCCCGATTTTAGCTAAATATGAGATTTCTGTCACTTAAGCAGCTTATAACTGATCATTACGTTTGCAAGAAGAACTAATAATATTGACAATAAAGCTCAAATTCTTGAAAAATGTATGCAGCTCAGAAACATCTTTAGATGCTGCAACTAGAGCCAATTGCAATTGATGAGCTAAGCAATGAACATAATAGGCATAAGGACATTCTTTCAAAAATAAAGCTTGTAACCCATTCCATTCTCCCCTCATATTATTAGCTCCATCATACCCTTGACCTCTAATATCTTGAACATGAAGTTCATGATGAGATAAAGAAGCATAAATTTCATTTTTCAAAGTCACTGATGTTGTATATTTGACATGAACCAAGTCCAAAAATCTCTCTTTAACATAGCCATTTTGGTCAACAAATCTCACAACAATAGCCATTTGTTCCTTTTTAGATTCATCCCGAGCCTCATCAACCATCAGGCAAAACTTTGCCTTGCCAATTTCATTGCGAATCATTTTTTGCGCATTCATGGCAAAAACAAGTAAAATTTCCTTTTGAATATCTGGTGATGTGTACTTAGCATTTTGAGGAGCATTATCTAACACAACATCATCAACATCCTTATTATAAGATGCCAAAAGTTTTACCAACTCAAGAAAATTTCCTTGATTTCTTGAACTTGGGCGTTCATCATGGCCTCTCAATGCACATGCTTGAAATGTAAGCCATCTAACAGCATCAATAGAAGTTTTCAAACGAAGTCTATTATTCATTACTTGCTGGGATGTTTGTTTCTCTATTACAGTCTCTATGTGGCATAATTGATTCTTCAAGTCTTGATGACATTTGACAGAGTAATTATGAGCTGAAGAAGGAGTTTTACCTATATGAGTCAAGAAAGCACAATCTTTGCCGCCATTCACCTTTTTCCAAGCATTAAATCCTTTCACAGTAAATGCATCTGATCCAACTCGCCCAAGAGGCTTCTTAGTAAAAAGGTAGCAAGGAAAGCAAAATGCAGCATCTTTTGTCGGAGAGTACTCTAACCAAGAGAAATTTTTATACCAAGCTTCTTGGAAACTCCGACGATGACCTTCAGGACCGGAACGATCATATTTCGATTGATGAGGTTGATAAGGTCCAAGTCTAATATATGCTCTCCTGATCTCATCACGTTGGTCAACTGGGTAGTCCCAAATAGAAGGTCTTAAGCCTAGATCACGAATTAAAGAATCAACACTTCTTGGCTTCGAAGCATCATCTTATCTGGATTCAATTCTTGGAGACTTCAAAGGTGGTTCTTCCTCATGAATTGAATGATCATTGCAATTAGACTCTGACATCGGCTCACTTTGTTGTTGTTGTGAGTCAATGACTGTATCTTTTCCTTTAACAAAGAATGAATCTATCGTCCTTATCTTGCCCATTGTTGATGATCTAACTTACAATTTATATAAATAATTTGTCATATAAATATAATATCAAAATTGATAATTAAAAAATTTTATAAATGAATTAAATGCAATAGTTACTAAAGTATAAACTACCAAATAATAAAAATATGTATGTGTCTCCCTTGTTGCCTGTAAGTTTGAAAGAGCAAACAAGAAAAAAGTATCAGAATCATTATTTTGACCATTCATATAATTAGGCAAAAGAAGATAACTTGTATACAAGTAATGGCTAGAAACAATTTTTCCTATGTAAAAGACAAAAGCGGCAGCAGCTTTTGTTTGTCCCATTCACATAATTAGGCAAAAAATTGTTAATTTGACTTAGATAATTTGTGAAATACCAAAGAGAAGAAAAAGGAGATTAAAGTGGCAATAGCTTTTGTTTTCCCACCATGGCGATCCGCCGCGGCACCACCTGGCATATTTCTTTTCTTTCTTATTCTTGCCGTGGCTGACAAGTGACAATAGTCCAATCCAATTCAATTCATGTGAAATTGAGATTCAAATGGAGAAAAGAAGACTCACCGGCGGCTTTGGCAAGAGGAGAATTAGAAAAACGCAGCTGCTTCACCGTGAGTTTTGAGCGTTTCACCTTCCTCCAGGACCCTCGCCGGCACCGTCCACGAAAACTTTCTTTATTCCTTATGAGACACACTTGACTAATGCAAAAATTTACAAAAAAAGTAAAAAGATTCTGCTTTTACATTTCTAACTTTTTAAAATGTAATTAATTATTTTTTATTAAAAGAGTAAAATTAATTATTGGATGTTAGATTTTTCTTTTATTTCTCACACAAATCAACCACATGCATTTATATATAATGATAGTGAGATAGAGAAAATTATTACCATTTTATATCTATACTTTTTAAAATTTTTATTATGTTTGTAATTAAAAAATTAAGGGGGGCCACAAGAGAGGTAATGTTATTTTTTTTATCTTTATTTTTACATATACATATACATAATATATATAATTTATAAAAATGTTGGGGGGGCCGGGCACCCCCCAGCCCCCCTATTCCCTCCGCCACTGATCATCTCCGCTCGCCGGTCCTTTTTGCTCGTCTCTCCTCGCCCAGATCCGTTCTCCTCTCCGCTTGCCAATCCTCTCTGCTCACCATCCACCTTGGCTTCTCTCTACGCGCCATCCATCTGCCGTTTCAATTTTTGTTCTTTCTTTTTTAAATTTTAGGGATCTCGTTATATTTTGTGCTTTTGTTGTATTTGTTGTGTTTTATTTTATGTTAGTACATATTTATTTTCAGTATAATTTTTCTTAATTTATGCTGATTATGTAATTTTTCTAATTTTGTTATTTCTGTAATTTTATGTATTTTTTATAATTTTGTGGTTTTTTTCCTTCTCATTTTGAATTTTGTTGTGTAATATAAGATATAATTTTTTAATTTTTTTGTCATCTTATAAAATATAAAATAATTTTAGGACTATATAAAAATATTTTTTATATAATATAAATATTTTTTTTATTTTTTCGTATAACAAGTTTCCAACAGCTGAAGTTTCCAGCTTGATAGTTGGAATGCAAAAAAAAAAATTAATTATAGTCGTTGAAAATTTCCAACAGCTAATTTTCCAACGGCTAACTGTTGGAATTTCCAACGGCTCTCATCTGGGCAGTCGGAATCAGAACTTCCAATGCATTGATTACCAACAGCTTGATTTCCAACAGCTTCGTGTTGGAAAATTAAAAATTTTCAACGGCAAACCATTGGAAATGGCCGTTGGAAAAAGGCCTTTTTTTAGTAGTAACTTCTGAAACCCTTACATCTTACCTCTTATTAACGATTGATTTTTCTCTCATATTTAAAATCCTAATATAATAAGTCTTCTTATACGCCACATATAAACTCAGACCACATCAAAATAAAAAAATTAAATCATAAACAAAAAATCTAAACTCAATCCTAAAATAAATTGGATTACCAACAACTTCAAGTCCTCATTAGAGCCAATCACCCCAATAGAATGTTTTTTGTTGAACAATCCTTCAACTTTATTTCATCAGTACACAAGTCCTTATATGCACAAGTTTAGGTAAATGGCCGAGGTGTACATGCGATTGATGAGGTCTTCTTCCATTAGAAACATCTCATTCCTATTTCAACACATTATTATGCCAAATAAAAAAGAACAAGTGAACATATGGTAAGAAAAGCTTGTTGACCGACAAACAAAGAGTCGCGACTTGTGTGTTGTGTTGCATCGTGAGTGAATCTTAATGACATTTTTTCCCTTTGCTTGTTCAGTAATTGATACAGACACATGTGTGTGTATTTATATTATACTGGGATCTGTTTGACTCATCTTTTGTTGTTTTTCATTTGATATGTATCCTTTTTTAATTATTGCCCAATTACTACAAAACATATGCAAAATTGTGATTAAAAGTCTAGTCGTGGTATTGACCAGAAGTGACTGCTTTGCTACTGCAGATAGCAGTCGTATTTTTTCAAGTCACAATTATTATTTAATATAATTAATTGTCTAATTAATATTATTTAATTTACTTGGTTATTTATTTCATTTTTTATTTAATTAATATTTTCATTAAATTGCTATGAATATTATCTTATTTTAAATAATAATAATAAAATAATCAAATAGTGAAATTAAAATTTAAATAAAAAAATTACATTAATATAAAATTTAACATACATACCACAACATAACATTAAAAAAAAACAAAATTCTAAAATTTGATCTAGAGAACAATTCAAAAATTTCAATACAACAATCATAGTTCAAAAATTTCAAAATTCATAATTTCAAAACTCAGATTTGGAGAAGACCGAGGTGGATGAGGCAGAGGAAGTTAAGACGAAGGTAGAGGAGGCCAAGGCAGACGGTGGCGAGGTCGAGGAGGAGACCTAGGTGGAAAATGGTGAGGCCGAGGAGGAGACTTAGTCGGATGGAGCTGAAGTCGAGGCAAAGGCTGAAGAGGCCATGGCGAGGAACGATGAGCAAGCCGAGGAGGTGATGGCGATGAGGCCAAGGAGGTGAGGTGGATGGGAGACGATGGACAATAAGGCAACGAGGATGAGTGAGGAGGACGAGAGAGCTGGACGGAGGGGTTGACAGTGAAGAGGAAGGGCAATGCGGATTGGCAAAGTGGAGAAGGGAAGTTGAAAGAGATGAGAGACAACCGGAGAAATAAGAAGGGAAGTAGCTAAAGCTGAACTCCAACTGAATGATGACTATAGTCAAATCTATAACAAGTTTCTAACTGAAAAACAACTAATATGTAGGCGACTGAAACTTTTAGTCGCCTATCAGTTGCAATGAAAAGTGCATCTTTTTACTTCCAACTACTTAGCGACTGAAAAATGACTAATATTTGGGTGACTGAAACTTTTAGATGCCTATCAGTCACAACAAAAAGTACACCTTTTTACTTCTGACTACTTAGTGACTGAAACACTTAGTGACTAACCTTGAGTTGTAATTTTTAGTTGCAATTTGGAATCTGTGTTGTAGTGACTTAATGTAACAAAATAATGGTGGAGGCATTATGTAATCCTTCATTTATGTAATGGATGTGGACATTATCTGGATGTTCATCCTTTTGATTGCACTTCAGTCGATTTGGATGTATTTTGCAGGCTTATTGTTCTGCCGGTGCTAGGGATGATATAATTAGTACAAGCAATGGTATAATTCACTAGCACTAGGGACTTCACCAACAATAACTTTTTCAATAGTGGTAGATTAGTAATCAGTTGAGATGTTCAGTGGGTCGGGTAGACCTGGCCTAGCCAGGGCCCAACTTGGGGTCAAACTTGGCTCAGCCCAGTCAAAGCTTGGGGACAAGCATATAAGAGGTGGGCTGGTTATGGGCTTGGGGATGAAGGAGGTCTTAAATGAGCCTAGATCGGCCCAGCCTATATTGGGGCCCAGGCCAGGCTTAGCTGGTTAGTCCGAACATTTATTCTTTATTTCATTCAAAAAAGTGGGCAAATTACCATTTTGTCTACTCTAACAACTAGTAACAGTTAGTTTTTTTGGCTATTTTTGTCGACAAAAATGACATCTCTTATAAATAAAGAGGCCACTCCAATTTTTTAAATGTTGTTTGATTTTTTTAATTAATAAAATCTAGTTTAGTTGTGATGTTTCTTTATTTAAAAGAAATGATAATGTAAAATTAATTAAATAATTTTTTTTTTTTTAAAAAAACACAACCGAAGCCCAGGCCTGTGATTAGCTAGGCCTAGGGCCGAGTTAGGCTCAGCATAGCCCAGCCTGCCTTTAAGCGGGCCATGCTTAGGCCTCACCAACATAGGGCCAGGTCGGCCTTCTGAAAATCTGTAACAATCAGTGGAGGCTCAAGAGTGGGTACATGTTATTGTAACCCTACCTTCCAACTCCTTAGCGCTTTACTATGGTTACTGTGCACATATATGCAATTAGACATAGGGGTAATTTTTAAATTTACCCCAGCCATAAATTGGTTTTGTTTTCCCAAGCTGCAATCCTCCATTCTCTCCAGCCTTTTTTCCTGATGTTGCCCGAAGCTAACCCTGGCTCGTGCTTCTACGTAGGCGGCTCCTCGATTCCATGGACCCACAAAGATCACGCCGGATCCGGAGAAGAAGCTGGAAGTCACCAACAAAAGAAGGGAGATCGAAGTGCGAAGTAAAGAGAGAAGATCCAAGAGCGTGAAGATCGGAATGCCAACAAAGCATTCACCGGCCAAGAGAAGAGAGATCGAAGTGCGAAGATCTAGGAGTGGCAAGCGACAGACGAAGATCCAAGAGCGGTTGCGGCAAGCGATAACAAAGATCCAGGAGTAGCAGATGAAACGACTGTGATCGAAACGCCAAAGAAGCAGTCGCCGGCCAAGAAAAAAATAGAGCGCGAAGATCCAAGAGCGGCGAGCAACAGACAAAGATCCAGGAGCTGCTGCGGCGAGCAGCGACGAAGATCCAGGAACAGCAGACGAAGCGACTGTGGTAGATGGATTGGAGGCAGATGCAGGAGTGGCAGACGAAGTGACTGCGACAAGCGGCGATCGGAGGGGAAAGATGAAGCAGCGAATGACGATCGTAGAAGAAGAAAGAGGAAATTGCTGAAAAAGAAACGGCGAGAAATCGCTTGTTAAGAAACGACTCGAAATCACTGGCTAAGAAACTGTGAGAAATCACCGGAAATCACCGGCGAAGAAGCTTTCAGGAAAATATAAGAAAATTGTTTACTTTTATATCTTTATTCACACTTTTATATTTTTATTAAGATGATTTTATAAATTCATTTGGACATTTTGCCTTATTTTTTAAAATATTTTTAAATTTGAAAAGAACAAATTTTTTACATGTTGTTACAGTGATTTTTATATATAGCATTAAACACTTTTATATATTTATCTGGACATTTTTATTTATTATTTTAGATACTTTTACTTTTAAGATTATAAAATTATTTATATATTTCCTTGGACACTTTTACCTATTGTTATAGATGTTTTAAGATATTTTCTTCAAACACTTTTACATATTATTTTGGAGAAGAACAAATGATTTATATATTATGTGAAGAAAATAAATTACCTGCATATTATTTCAAACGTTTATATATAATTATTCAGACACTTTTGCTAATTTGTTTAGACACTTTTCATCTTTGCCTACAACACTTATGAAGATAGTTTCTACGTATGATTTAGTTGAGCATGAGAGATGAGCGATACAGTGGCAGCCTAAAAGTGAAAACGAAAGGATTTGTGAGATTTGGAAATGCACAACAACTTTAAGATCTAAAGGAGCATAGCCATGCTTTAATGACCGTCTAGTGCTAACGCTGGCTACAGTGGGGGCAATGGTGACAATAGCGGCAGCTGTAAGAATGAGGTACGTAAAAAATAAATAATTTAGACATTATTTTCTAACATTTATATATACATATTCAGACACTTTTCTCAATTTCTTTTAGACACTTTGCACTTTTGCTTTTGACATTTATGCATATGCAAGTAATGATAGAAGATCTGGTTGTGATAGTGGTGGTGTTGGTAGTAGCAATAACGGCAGCAACCTCCGTAACGGGAGGAATAAGGTAGGATTTCAAACTGGAGAAGAAGAGTTTTGGTGAAAAGTAATTTTGTCCATTTTTTTATGGATATAAATTATATATAAAAAATTAAGGGTGAGTTAATATGCCTAAATAGATATAGGTGCATAATATAATAACTATGGGTGCTTATTGCCCTGTTACTTTTGAGGGTGGTGATCAAAATAATAACAATAAAGCAATAGAGGGCTGGCATGTTGTGTTTTGATAACTACAAATGAGGTTCGAGGTCTGACCTTACCGTACAGCCGATAATTAGGAGGCATCTAGAATGTCCTTCTTTATATACTAAAGACTTTAGTTCTTATATTGTAGACATATGTCTAATTAGACATACTAATCTAGTCCTAATTTCTTATAAATAGCCTATAATCCAGTAAATAAATTGACTAATCTACCCCTAGACCAAAAGTCACTCTCAACCTTGAAATCTGCCTCTGTCACCACTTCTGCCGTTGCCGTCGCCGCCACCGTCGCTGCCACCTCCTCCGATGAACCGTCACCGCCTCCAAATATTGTAGTCATCATCCGCATCCAGATCTCACAGCTGTTCGCCTCCGGCTGTCGTCGGATTTCGTCGCAACTCGCCGGATCTCGTCATCTCTCGTCAGATCTTGTCATCACTCGCCAAGATCTCTTGCCGAATCTCGTCGCCAGCCGCCAGACCTCGTCGTCTCTCACTGGATCTCGTCGTCACTCGCCGAGATCTCTCATCGTCTCTCGTCATCACTCGCCGGATAGTCGTCTCTCACTGGATCTCGTCATCACTCGTCGAGATCTCTCGTCGGATCTCGTCGTCTCCGTCGGATCTCGCCATTACTCGCCGGATCTCAGCATCTCTCGTCGGATCTTGTCATCACCTCCAGATCTTGCTTCCGATCGTTGCCTCCAAGTCGCATCTTTGTTGCTTCTGAACAACAAAAATGTCTGCAATAAAATGTAAATGTGTCTAATATAGTATGTGGAAGTGTCTACAAAGCAATATAAAAGTGTCTGAATGGATACCGAAAAGTGTCTAAAGAAATATTTAGAAGTGTGTGTCTAATATAGTATGTGGAAGTGTCTACAAAGTAATATAAAAGTGTCTGAATGGATACCGAAAAGTGTCTAAAGAAATATTTAGAAGTGTCTGACGAATACGTAGATAATTTACTCTCTTAAAAAAAAACTAATTGAAACAATAAAAAAGTGTCTGAACGAATGTGTAAAAGTGTCTAAATAAATATTTAGAAGTGTCTGACCAATACGCAAACAATTTACTCTCTTAAAAAATAACTAATTGAAACAATAAAAAAGTGTCTGAATGAATGTGTAAAAGTGTCTAAATAAATATTTAGAAGTGTTTGACCAATACGCAAACAATTTACTCTCTTAAAAAATAACTAATTGAAACAATAAAAAAGTGTCTGAATGAATGTGTAAAAGTGTCTAAATAAATATTTAGAAGTGTCTGACCAATACGCAAACAATTTACTCTCTTAAAAAATAACTAATTGAAACAATAAAAAAGTGTCTGAATGAATGTGTAAAAGTGTCTAAATAAATATTTAGAAGTGTCTGACCAATACGCAAACAATTTACTCTCTTAAAAAATAACTAATTGAAACAATAAAAAAGTGTCTGAATGAATGTGTAAAAGTGTCTAAAGAAAAGTGACAAAATGTCTAAAGCAATCCACAGCTGCCCCTTTTAGATCTGTAGCTGCCGCCGCTCCTGGACTGCCTTCGTCGAACATCATCATCAGATCTCTGGCATTGCGTCATCGCGTCGGTTAATCATCCCGTCGGCTTGTCATCACGTTAGATTTCCGGCAATACTACGGCGTCGTCATCTCGGCTAGGATGCTGGTGCTCGACGAAAATCAGTGTACAACAGAGATCGGTGTGCGACAGAGATCGACGCGCGAAGGAGATCAGAGTTCGGAGCAGCGGTCGGTTGCTGCGGCGATGAGAGGGGGAGAGAAAGATGCTGGCGCTCGACGGAAATCAGTGTGCAATGGAGATCGGTGTGCGATAGAGATTGATGCGCGAAGGAGATCAAAGTTCGGAGTGGCGGTCGGTGGCTGCGGCGATGAGAGGGGGAGAAAGAGAAACAATCTGCGGAGCGGCGGTAGGAGAGAGAGAGAGAAACGGTTAGGGTAAGGGGTAAAATTGTAATCTCAATACTATGTCTAATTAGACATTTGTCTATGATATCCATGGTAGTATAACAAATTTGTTATACACTAAAGACTTATTTGTTATACTACTATGTACTTTGTTACATATTTCAGGAATAATTATGTTATTGAAACTCATCGACTTGGAAGATCAATTTCTATCTTGATTTATGTTCAATGAGAGCATAATCATGTTTGATTCATTTTTTTTCCCTCCAATTACTTTCTATTTTTAATTATTTTTGTCTCACGTTCATTCTTCTTAGGATTATTAAGAAAAATAGAAATTCAAACAAAGAAGTGAATACATGGGCGAAAAAAGGATCAATTTTTGTTTGTGTTTAATGCAAAATATACACGTACAAAGATAAATCTCGTAGGTCGAGTTGGAGCGAGGTGAAGATGATACTTGAAGTATTTGGTACATAAGTTTCAAGGTGCTAAGAGCAAAAAAAAAAATTTAGGGACTAGAGTTAGTTTTTTTCACTGAAATTTTTGTAAGATTTAATAGTTAAAATGACAGAAGGACGTCTATTATAACACACTTTAAGAATTAAGAAACTCTATGATAATATATTGAAGATAAAGGATCAAATAGGACATTTAAATAAGCTATGTGACTATCGCTAGATTTTGCCATTTTGTTTATGTTCATAATATTCTAGAGGTAGAAAATCAGGGTCATGTGGACCGACCTTAACTTAATTGAAGTAGAGAAGGTCTAGGGTAAAACTAACACAAGAAAATAGAATCTTGACGTAAAAGCTAAAACTAGTTACTGGCACAGAAAGTAAGTTGTACCTAAATTGAAAATTTGGGGCGAAAATGAGATGTTGGCGCCGCACAGATGCTCCAAGCTCAGTAACATAAGGTATTGTTTTTAATATAATCATGTTTATTCGACAAGATTTTGTGACTACAAAATCTTTTATTATCACCGAATGCTTCCATTTCTAAATACTTGCAATTTCAAAATACTAGGCATTTTTTACATTTTCACTACTTGTTTCTTATCAGTCGCTTTTTCTAGCTACAGTACATGGGTGATTGCTTTTTGCTTTACCAGCAATAACCTTTATTTAACGGCCATGGGTGATTTTGGTCGGTTAGAAAGTTGAAAAGAAAATTACTGAACAATGCTGGAAGAGTGACCCTGATTAATTTTACTTTAATATCACTATCAGTATTTATTACTTAATCTGATTTCCATCAATTGATCATTTTATTTTTTTTATTGAAGTTTGACTTGAACATATTCATATTAATATATATTAAATTTTTATTTTCTTATAAAACATTAATAGTTTTATAATAAATTTTTTAAAAAATAAAATTATAAATTAATTGCTGTGAATAGTAAAAGATTTAGCTTTTGTAAAATAGAAAGAGCATGTCTTTGTTTAAGATTCCAGTGACTATACCTGATAAACTATTAGCTAAGTAAATCAAATTTTAGTGGTCGGGCTCTCAAGATATGAAAAGTTGTCATCTTAAGCATAAAAATCTGTAAATGCTGCCAAAAGGTCCGCGTGGTCTGGGTATTAAGGATTTGTGGTTGTTCAGCCAAGCTCATTTAGAAAGGACTTTCTGAAGAATGTTTACTGGTAATCCAAACAGACTTGCTTATAAGATCCTTATAGCTAAATATGGCATCAAAGAGTCCACTTGGTCAGTTAAAATTGGTGGTAATGCCTCTCTTATTTGGCGGTGCATTGCTCTATGGCCATAAATTATTGGATTCTTCTCATACTCATATTATTGGTAATGGTTCTTCAACTTGGGTTTGGTATGACAGATGGATTTATGGTATCCTTCTTGATATTCTAAGAGCTTTGTGTCGAACATTTCAAAATAATAAGAGACTTAGGGTTTCTAATCTAGTAAAGAAGCATCTTCGGATTTGGGATCGAGATATGCTTTCTTCATTATTTCCCTTGCAAATTTTGGAGCTTATCTTAGCTTTACATTCAGCCTCTTTGCGTGCTAGTCAAGACTTTGTCCAATGAGAAGGAAGCTCTTCAGGTAACTATACTTCCAAGAAAGGTTACACTACTCATTTACAATCTTCAAGAGATACGACTATTGAGTTGCATTATAATACTAATGGTTTGTCATGGGATGATCATTTTGTAAGATCCTTAAAAGGATTTGGGCCTCAAAGCTTCCCCAAAAATTTAGAGTTTTCTTGTGATACCTTTTGAATGCCCTTTCAGCTGCATCAAATATAGTTGTGCATGGTTGTGATGTTAATCTTGGTTGTAAGAGATGTAGTTTGCATGAAGAAACTCCTTTATATCTCTTCTTGAGATGCCAAGATACTAGATTCATCTGGGACAATTTCTGTGCCAATTTAATGAGTATGTAAGGTATTTCCTTTGAAAGGTGGCTTCTAAATTTTTTGGATTCCTTTAAGCTAGATTGGTTATCATTCATGGTATCAACCTTTTGGACCATTTGAATTGGGCATAATAAGGTTGTTTTCCAAAATGTTTAGTTTAATGCGTAGTCCATTATCTCTAAAAGAATATTTCTAAGGGAGGATCCCTCAAACCGTCTTATTTCTTAGGTTTGGGGTACAAACAAATGGTGCCATCCTATGATTTCTCCACAAATTTGTGTAGTGGATGGAGCTTGGCATAAGCCTTCTGCTTTAGGAGTTGCAACTTGGCATTGGATGGTAGCGAATGCCCCTTCAAGGCTAAAATGGAGCAATTAATTGGAGGAATTGTGAATCGGCACTTGAAGTTGAGCTTATGGCTATCCACAGAGTAGTGACAACTGCAACTTTGGCCCATCTGATTAACATTACAATTTTAATAGACTGTACACAGGTGTTGATAGCTTTAAGGAAGGCTTCATAGTTCAGTAACTTAATAGGTAGGATTGCTTAGGATCTCTTTAGCAGGATAGAGTTATTTAATTGCTGTACAATGGTTATTGTGCTAAAACAGTGTGTTACTTCTACACATGAAGCTGCAACGTCCTTTCTCTCATCTCTATTTTAGTTTTTAGCCTCTTTTATCATGTGTACCAGCAAAAAAAAAAAAAAAAAAGGGCCACCATTTTTTTTTGTTTTTACTCTATCACCTTTTTTAAGGTATTTCATCAATTGGTGCCCAAACTTCTCCATGGACAATTCGGGCCCCAAAATTTTAATAAGATCCGAACCGGGTACTTTTTCCTAGTTTTGCTGTTGTCCCCTCCCCTCCCCGCCCTCGCACCAATCCCGGTTAAGTCCAGGATGTTGTCCTTTTATCCTTCTACAAAACCTTTTTATTGTTTGGAAACATTTCCAATTTTCTGAATTAGTCCTGAATCATTTAGAAATTGATTGTTTATTAGTTCTTGTTGAACATTTCTTTTCCACCATGAAAATAATCAGTATAACAAAATTCTCTTTATAAACTACGGGTCCTATCCTAGTCCAAACAAATAGATCAAACAAACTTTATCCCATGAACGTCCTCTGCCTAGAAGCGTCATGTGACCAGATCAGAGCCCAATTCGAGGTGCGAAAAAATCGGAATTCATCTAGGCCCAAAACGTTTGAAATAGCCTAATCCAAAATAGAAAGCTTACAAAAATTGTCCTTAAGTCACCCAAACTAGGCCTACCAACAATTAAATCTTTGATAAACAATTCAATTGGCACACGTAAAATTCGATATTTGATGTTTACCAAATATTTTTCTAAAATATTAAATGTATATGATTCGTGTCATAGACTTAATTCTTATCATTAAATAAGCTACTAATGAATCGAATTATCAGTACATATTGAAAAAATATTTAGATTTTGATGCACATAAAAAATTAAATTACTTCTGCGAAAATTTATGTGTTAATCAAACATTTAATTACGACCATAATGTTAGAACAATATTAACATGTAGGACTTTTGGCATCTTGAACTTTACCTGTTTTAATTGCTATTTGTTATAAAATTTTTAGAGATAACGACGATCTAAAATAATGATTTTACTATAATTTTATTAACAATATGTTATATTGATATGAATTAGTACTAATATTATATGTTATAAATGGGAAATATTGATGAAATATAGCAGGCTTACATGGAAATAGGTGTGAAAAATGAGTTGAGTCTCATATCAAACAGTTTGAACTTAAGATCAATTTTTTAATTATCATACTAAGCCCAACAAGCCTCGAATTTGAACTTGAGCTACATCTAAGATTCAAATGCTTAACGAGTTGAGTTCTAAGTCTGATAATGTTTGGCTGTAATCCTCATCAAACCTAATGAGCCTAATTTTAAAAAATATATAATATTATACTTCATCTATCTTATAAAAGATAATATACTTCTCTAAACACGGAGTTTAAGATGTGTGTTGTTTATAATGTTTTTTCTAATTTTGACCCTAAAACTAAATAAATTTAAAAGGTTCCTTTTTGGGTTACATGTTATGAGAGTTTAAATGATGATTAAGAAAAGAAAATATTTCTTTTGGGTTTTATATAATAAGAGTTTAAATAAAGATTAAAGAAATTCTTTTTTAAGATTTGTATAGTAAGAGTTTAAATGAGTGTAGTAAGGAATAAATTGAATATTAAAAACTTTCTAAAAAAGGAAATGCTTCATTAGTTTTGGGACGGCAAAAAAGGAAATGCCTTTCATCTTTTTTGGGATAAAGAAAGTAGTATAGTTATAAAAAATAATCTTACCCTAAAAATCTTAATACACTCCTCAAATCGAGCTCGAACAAAAAATTATATTGAGCTTTGAGGCTATTGAACTATTCAAAAGCTGAGCCCAAGCCAGTTCAAGTTGAGTTTTAAGCCACCTTTACCGTGCCCGTTGAACTCGAGCTTGAGCTCGACCGAGTCAATCCTTAATAAACTGAGTTTTGAGAGAGTTTGGGCTCAGCTTGTTTCTGTCTCTACATGAAAATATTACTCTATGTGGACTTCTTATTTTTGTTTAGATCGACACACACATGTGTTTGTGTATATGTATGTGTATGTGTATGTGTGTATATAGAGAAAGGGAATATGTTGGATTCTTTATTATTTAAAAAAAACATTTCAAAATCTAACCGTTGACTATTATTTATTCCTCTCCAATAATGGTATTAACTTTTCTTTCTCTTAAATGGGCCAAGTAATGGGATTAACTAATGTTTCTTTCACCTAAAGAGGCCGTCGACCATGAACCATGGTCTTTATAGGCCCATATCATACTGGACAAATTTACCCCTCTTAATTGGTATCTTAAGCCACTATTTAAATTTGGTAAGTTAATTATAAGTTTGAGGTCAACCACCACTGTCTATAATTAAGAGGGCGGGAAAAGTAAGATTAATTTGGGAATATGTCAATTGCTTTCATTAATATAAAATTAGGAGTTAATTCTTAATACGTAAAAACCCAAAGTAGATACTAATTAAAATTAGGAGTTAATCTATAATACAAATGATTTAAAGTTGTTTTAATTTTTTTTTCTTAGTTCAGGCTGTCTACGATGATCATTTTTTTGTTTATAATTGTACATTCAATTTCATAATTGTACAACAATGTTCCTCACATTTTTCTTATTTAATTATTATAATGCTTGTACATCTATATTCATTTTCTAATAACAATACATTCTGTTTTCTAAACAAAAAAATTTATATATCAAGTTTTTTTTTTGCGTTGGCATGCGCGTGTGTGTGGGTAAAATTGTACACTACTGTACAATCATGCTCATAGTTGTAATATACAATTTTGTATGCATAAAAACTGAATTGTACATGTTTGTATAATTGTATAAAGAATTAAAGAGTTAGTCCATTGCCCTTTCTTGATGTGAAAAAGAAGAAAATACAAAAGCCTTGGGGGGATTAGACATTTTCCCTAATTTAAATGTGTTATTATAAAAAAACTTATCATTAATTTATTTCCCAAAATTAAAACATATTTAAAGAGATAAATGCTATTGTTAAATTTGAATATTCCCATAAATGCTATTAATTCGTTATTTTTTTTAACAATATATTAATTTGATATTTGAATTTTAAATTTAAAAGGTTTCTCTCATAATTATTGTCTCTCATAAATTTTAGTTATTTATGATTTCAAATTCAATCAATTAATTGATTAGGGGTAATTTGGTAAAAAATGATGAGGTCTTTGAAGACCTTGGTGTACCTAAGAATGTTACTCACCTAAATTGGCTCAATAATGGCATTAACGCTCCTTCCAGTTAAGTGATCTAAACGGCTTTCTATCACTTGTATATATAGTTATGTTTTAGACAAACGAACAACACAATATCTCGACCTCTCTCCATCCTCTTAGATTTTTTGCAAAGTTATTTTGTGTATGGAAAAAGTATCAAATTTCTCATTATAGTTTGGCTCCCAGATTAGATTGCTTACTATAGTTTTCTTTAATTTGATATGGCTACTAAATTATAGTTTAACACTAGATTTGCCTCTCCATTATAAAGCTGTCTCATCATGGTCGAAGGATTACAAGCCCTCGCACAAGTTCATCAAGGGGGATTGTGGTGCACACCTGGAATCTGAGGCCCTTGCCCACAAGGTGTAGAGGCAGGGCTTTTTCTTGCCCTCTATCAAGAAATATGGCAGGCAACTAGTGTGATAATGTCACTTTCGCCAAGTTAATTCTAGGATCCAAAGGCCCTTCTTATTAGTGGCTTCGTCAACAGATTTTCCTTGCCTTTTTGCTATTTGGGGACTAGATCTAATTGGACCTTTGCCACTTACCTTTGTGCAGGTCAAATACTGTACTGTGCTGTTAGATTATTTCAACAAATAGGTTGAAGCTCAGTCTCTTGAAAAGATTGCAGCCTCTCTTATCATCAACTTCTTGTGAAAGAATACCATATGTAGGTTTAGTTGTCACCGGGTTATCATCACTGACAATGGCAAGCAGTTTGATAATGCCTAGGTTAGGAAGTTTGTAGAAGACAAAGGCATCAAGCTCTACTTCATCCTCATTACGCATCTCTAATCAAATTGGCAAATAAAGGTCACTAATTGAACCATAAAAATGGGCTCCAAAGAAGGCTTAATGAGGCCAAGGGGCTGTCAACCATGCTATGGAACTATAGAACAACCCCTAGGAAAGCCACAGGGGAGAGTCTTTGTGTTAACCTATGGAATTGAGGCCCTTGTCCTAATGGAGGTCACCTAGAGATCATTTAGGGTTAAAATCCTTGAGCCATAAGCCAATGAAGAAGGATTGAGGCCGAAATTAAATTTGCTAGAGGAGTTAAGGGATTGCCATGGGACTAGCGTGCTTAGGTCAGTCCATACGTGAGCTCGGGCTTTGATGCAGGCAAGCATGTCACACCCTCACTCCTAGGCCCACAAACGGCCCATCACCTCCCGTGCCACCCCCTTGCTAATTACAATTTTACATCGAGCTAGGACAACTCAACCCAATGACCACCTCTAGAAGGGAGCATTTATTTTAGTTATTTTTTATATGTTTTAGTTTTTTTTTGTATATTTTTGTTTAATTTTGTAGCAACATGATTTTTTAGGAGTCGTCATCAATCAGTTTTCCTAGGTCGATTGGATACCTGTTATGGTCTGCGAGAGATTCTAAGATCGTGAGTCGGTTACGCTAAAATAACCTTATTAAAGCGCCCGGGAATTGGTACCATGGGATTTAGTTTTATCCTTTCCTAACTCTTTATTTCTTAACTTAATCTTTGATTAAAAATCATTTTAATGAATTTTATTTAATTTAATTCCAAACCGTGAATCTTATCAAACCAACCGGATATGGAATATTAGATGTCCTAGAACTCGGAACTTTATCAAATCCACCAAGAATTTGAAAGGAACATCTTGTTCAAAACCGTGAATTTTATCAGACTAATCGGATTCGAACGAATAATCCATCTTGGGATTTTATCAAATCACCAAGAACAAATCCTTAAAAATTTGCTACGTGTTATCAAACTGTGGATGCTTTGTAGGCCTTAAATAGATAAAGAAAATCGCATTATGCCAAAAAAAATAAAAATAAATAAAAAGGATAAATATATTAATAAACAGACATTCTAGGTCATATTCCTATGTGGGTTTAATGGCTAAATTTAATGGAGGGCCTAACAAACAAAGGAAAACAAATAAACAAGATGGCTGTCAGTGACAGATCTGCAACAAAAAAGGGAGTTAGTGGCTCAAATGAACTAAATAAAAAGGATCAGGGACTAAACAATAGTTGTACAAAAAAAAGAAAAAAAAATAGATGGTTGACTGGTCGGGCTCGCGGGCCTTCTGGCCGGATCCTCCTCCATTCGCACGACCGGCAGCGTAACGCCGGAGGGGAGCGGTGGCAGTCGGTGGCAGAAAATCGAGACGGGGAAGGGGAGGAGAGATATGGCTTCTCCCTCTCGTCTCAGTGTCAACGGCGGCTGGAGATGCACGAAGGCCATTGCACGGCCTACGGCGAGGGAGAGCGGAGGTGGGCTGGCGGCGGCAGTGAAGGAGGTGACCTTGGAAAATGGGGGAAGATGAAGCGTCGGGCAGCAGATGGCAACCAGGGACAGCGGCGGATTAAAGGAAAATCTAGGGTTTTGTGGGCTGAGGGCGGAGAGGCCGAGGTAGAAAGTTGCAGTTTTCCCTTTTTGGAGAGAAGCTCCGGGTTTTCAAATTTCCTCCCTTTCTCTCAAAATCTGAGCCATATTTATACTAGTGTGGGTTTAAAACGTGATTAACACTGCTTTTTAGAGTTTAAAATCCATCCAAATCAAATTTGAAGAAGTTTAGTCCAATTAGGATATAATTTGGTGAAATTGCTAGTTTTAGTCCAATAAAACTTGCAATCTGCCTATTCTGCCCTAAATTCTGTGCGAATGTCAATTTGACCTAAAACTTTAAGGAATTGTCAGATTAGCCCAAAACTTTGCAAAAACCCCAGATTTTTCCTGAAATCTCATAAAATCGCCAGATTCAGCTCAAACTCTCTAAAATTGACAAATTTGCCTCAAACTTTTGAATTTTGCTCAAAACTTTCTAAAAATCCCCAGTTTCCTCCCAAACTTTTTCTTTTTACCCAAATTGACCCTACAAGACTTTTAAGACTCCAAATTAGTACCTAAACTAAATTAATTCCTTTTTCTACCCTAGATGACTACTTAAAAAATATCAATATATCCTAAATGTGACTAGATTAACTGATTGTGCAAAAACCCTAAAAAAGATAAAAATGACCCAAATTTCTAACAAATGACCAAATATTCCCTAAAATGAAAAATGCTCCCTAAATTATTTTTTTCTAATCTAAAACTTAAGTAAAAGTCAGTATCCGGACAAAATTGGGTGTCAACAGCTGCCCCCATTTGTATGTCTCATGGAATATGACGCATGCAAAGCCATTACCAAATTTTGTCCGACCTTACCTAGACGATAAGAACCTTTTCACCGTCGAAAACCTTGAGGAGAAAAACCTTCTTCTCCTCATTTTTGAGGTTAAGAAACCTTCCTTAGTACCTCTACTATAAAAACCTTCCTATCGTCTAAGAATTTAAGGAGAAAAACTCTTTCCTCCCCGTTTATCAAGTCTAGGAACTTTCCTAGGCTTTTCGCAATAAGAACCTTTTTATTGCTTCCAAACCTAAGAAGAAAAACCTTTTTTTTTCTTTGTGAGGTTAAGGAACCTTCCTCACCCTTGTCTCTATAGAAACCTTTCTATAGAAGAAAGAAACTTTTCTCTCAATTTTAACTTTGGTAGAGAACTCTCTCTCACCATGGTTTAAGAGATAGAGAATCCTCTTTTTACCACCTCTTGTCGCCTTCGAGGTAGAGAACACCACCTCTTTACAACCTCTAAATTTCTTTGAGGTAGAGCACCCTGACTCTTTACCACCCCAAAAAATGCTTGAGGTAGAGCACCCTGACTCTTTACCACCTCCGATTTATGCCATATTATGAGAAAAAGAATGACTTTGCTTTTGAAAACTTGGATTATCTTTGTTTTAGATATGATAAGGTAGAGAAACCTTTCTCGTTTAAAACCCTCTGTTTGACTTGAATCATGAGGAAGAGAATTATTTTCTCTTTGGAGCCTTAGTTTAGCTTTGGTATTGAGATATAGGAACCCTCATTGTTATCTCAAGCAAAAATTTCTAAGAAAACAACTAGACTTAGAAAAATTTCGTCAAAAGTGTGAATTTTCCAAATGGGTGAATGCAAAATTTGAAATTTTATGACATGGGTGAATTTTGAGAAAGCCAAAGATTCCACGAAATGAGTGAATCTTAAAAGTAAAAAATTCCACAAAACAAATGAATTTCAAAAGACTGAAGATTTTACAAAATGAATGAATTTAAAAAAGCTGAAGATTCCACAAAATGAGTGAATCTTAAAAGTGAGAAATTCCACAAAATGAGTGAATTTCAAAAAGCTGAAGATTCCACGAAATGAGTGAATCTTGAAAATGAGAAATTCCACAAAACGAGTGAATTTCAAAAGGCGTAAACCCACATTTGGCCCTCGAACTTTGTTCACCAGGACACTTAACCCCTTCAACTATAACTCGGGATAACTCAGCCCCCAAACTTCACTAACTGGCACACTTAGCCCCCTCAGATCGCCACGTGCTGTTACGTGCGTTGACGCTGTGATGAAAATGTTAGTTATCATTTTACAGGGACTTAAATGACAAAAATATTGAAGCTTGCGGCTGAATGTGGCATTTTCCACATAAGCCAAATGTGGGTTTACACCTTTATTTTATCCATTTTACATCCGATCCGCGTCACCGTTGGCTAATTCTCCAAGGCGGAGGCAAAGTCGTTTTTATGGTACCACCTCCAAACTCCCATCATCTGTGAGGAGGCGAAAGCCTGACAAAATCATCGGAGTATATTTTTGAAATTTGGACGCAGAATCGGAAAGCAAAACAGTTTATAGCCGTTAGGGTTTGGACGGTGACTATGAAAGCGTCGGCGACAGCCTTCTCCAAAGGCCCCGTCAAGTTCAGAATGTATGTTTGTTCCTCCTCCTCTTCTTCTTTGGAGGTCAATCAAATTAATTAGAAGAATAATGAGATCCTGTTTAAAAACGAAAGGCCTATGGCGGAAAATTTGGTGCCCATCCGGTTGGACATCGAAGTCTAAGGCCAGCGCTACAAAGATGCTTTCACTTGGAACCCTTCTGGTACTTCTGTTACTGCCTTATCGTGCTTTGCTGTTTTGCCGCTCCGCCGAGTTTGTGATGTTTGAAACTGTACTTGTCAGATCCTGATTCGGAAGTCGTTGTGTTCGCTAAGAGGACCTTTAAGGACTTGAAGCTGCCTCCTTCTTTCATTGCCCAAATTTTAATATGTTAATATATATGAATTTGTTATTATTATTATTATTATTATATGCCCAAATTATTATTATTATTATATGTTAATATATATGAATTTGTTTTACATTAATTTTAATATGTTATTGTACATTATTTTTGTATAAGGTGATTATTTGTCTAAAATGCCACATTCAGCCGCAAGCTTCAATATTTTTGTCATTTAAGTCCCTGTAAAATGATAACTAACATTTTTGTCACAGCATCAACGCACGTGACAGCACGTGGCGATCTGAGGGGGCTAAGTGTGCTAGTTAGTAAAGTTTGGGGGCTGAGTTATCCCGAGTTATAGTTGAAGGGGTTAAGTGTCCTGGTGAACAAAGTTTAGGGGCCAAATGTGGGTTTACGCCATTTAAAAAAGCCGAAGATTCCATGAAATGAGTGAATCTTGAAAGTGAGAAATTTCACAAAATGAGTGAATTTCAAAAGGCTGAAGATTCCACGAAATGAGTGAATCTTAAAAGTGAGAAATTCCACAAAATGAGTAAATTTCAAAAGGCTGAAGATTCCACGAAATGAGTGAATCTTGAAAGTGAGAAATTCCATAAAATGAGTGAATTTCAAAAGGCTGAAGATTCCACGAAATGAGTGAATTTTGAAAGTGAGAAATTTCACAAAATGAGATAAGTCTGCATTAGTCCTTCAGGTTTCTTTGACTACTGGTCTGGTCCCAGATTTTTCACGAAATTACTGATTGGCCCAAATTTGTCGGTTCTGTCAATTTGGCCCAAAACTGTTTGTTTGGCCTAAAAATAATGCGAAAAATTACCAAATTTCCCTGAAATTCCCAGATTTCGTCAAATTCTTCCCAAACTTCTCATTTTTGTCAAATTTACCCCAAACTTCTTGTTTTTATCAATTCAATTTTTTTTAAAGTTTTCATTTATATTTTATACACACACACACACACACACACAATATATATATATATATATATATATATATATAGATATATATATATAATATATATATATATTATAGAGTATATATATTTCTATATATATATTAATATTAAGTTTAACCCTAACCCTATAAAACAAAATGCCTCCATAAACTATTTAATTTAATTTTTTTTTTTTTCTTTTTTTTTTTTTTTAAATAATAATTAATTTATTTATTTTAAGGGTCGGACGAAATTGGGTGTCAACAGGTACACTAGTCACAGGTTGAGCTGAATTAGCCTTTACACCTTCAATAGCTCAAATTTGAAATTTTACATAAAAACAAATAACATAATTACACCTTAGGCCCCGCAACGTAAAAAGAGAACAAAAGTGTACAAAAAAACAAGGAAAAGCAACATAAACAATGCATAAAAGAATAAAAATATTTAAAATAACAAAAAAATGAAAAGAAAAAGATAAGAAAAACAAAAAATAAAACTAAAATACATAAAAGAAGAACAAAAGTGCGCAAAAGAACTAGGAAAACACATACAAAAAACCAACAACAACACAATATACAAAAGAACATAAAAACAAAATATAGACAAAAACAATTAAATAACACATAAAATAATGAAAAACACAAAAATAACAAAGAATTGCAAAGAAAAAACAACTAAAACAATAAAAAAAATATAGAAAAGGAGAACAAAAGTGCATAAAAGAACACAGAATAAGGACATAATTGTCACATAAAAGAATAAAACATATATAAAATAACAAAAAATGCAAAGAATAAACAAGTAAAGTAAAATAAAACTAGGAATACATAAAAGAAGAACAAAAGTGCCCAAAAGAACACGGAAAACACATGCAAAAGGTCAGCAAAAACATAATATACAAATGAATATCAAAAGATATCTTGCTATTATTCTAATATGGAATGAGTTAATAAAAACATACAAAATGATTACCAAAAAAATTTGTTGACACCCAATTTTGTCTGGACACTGACTTTTACTTGAGTTTTAGATTAGAAAAAAATAATTTAGGGAGCATTTTTCATTTTTAGGGATTATTTGGGTCATTTTTATATTTTTTAGGGTTTTTGCACAATCAGTTAATCTAGTCACATTTAGGATATATTGATATTTTTTAAGTAGTCATCTAGGGTAGAAAAAGGAATTAATTTAGTTTAGGTACTAATTTGAAGTCTTAAAAGTCTTGTAGGGTCAATTTGGGTAAAAAGAAAAAGTTTGGGAGGAAACTGGGGATTTTTAGAAAGTTTTGAGCAAAATTCAAAAGTTTGAGGCAAATTTGTCAATTTTAGAGAGTTTGAGCTGAATCGAAAATCTGGGGTTTTTGCAAAGTTTTGGGCTAATCTGACAATTCCTTAAAGTTTTAGGTCAAATTGACATTCGCACAGAATTTAGGGCAGAATAGGCAGATTGCAAGTTTTATTGGATTGAAACTAGTAATTTTACCAGATTATATCCTAATTAGACTAAACTTCTTCAAATTTGATTTGGATGGATTTTAAACTCTAAAAAGCAGTGTTAATCACGTTTTAAGCCCATACTAGTATAAATATGGCTCAGATTTTGAGAGAAATGGGAGGAAATTTGAAAACCCGGAGCTTCTCTCCAAAAAGGGAAAGCTGCAACTTTCTGCCTGGGCCTCTCCCCCATCAGCCCACAAAACCCTATATTTTCCTTTAATCCGCCGCCGTCCCTAGTTGCCATCTGCTGCTTGACGCTTCATCTTCCCCCATTTTCCAAGGTTGCCTCCTTCACTGCCGCCGCTTAGCCCACCTCCGTTCTCCCTCATTGTAGGCCGTCCAACGGCCTTTGTGCATCTCCAGCCGCCGTTGACACTGAGACGAGAGGGAGAAGCCATACCTCTCCTCCCCTTCCCCGTCTCGATTTTCTGCCACCGCTCCCCTCCGGCGTTACGCTGCCGGTTGTGCGAATGGAGGAGGATCCGGCCAGAAGGCCCCTGATCCTTTTTATTTAGTTCATTTGAGCCACTAACTCCCTTTTTTGTTGCAGATCTGTCACTGATAGCCATTTTATTTCTTTGTTTTCCTTTGTTTGTCCTTCGTTTGTTAGGTCCTCCATTAAATTTAGCCATTAAACCCACATAGGAAGGGTAAAATTCATCCGGGGTCACCTAGCTTATTTTTTTGTCCTAAACGGGTACCTTACCTTCAAATTGTCCTACCGAGGTACCTTACCTCTTATCGCGTGTCCTCTCTGGGTACTTTCTGTTGATTCCATCGTTAAGTCTCACGGAAATTGATGACGTGGCATTAATTAATGCTACAATAAACGTAAAATAATAACTTTGGACCCTAAACTTTTCTAATAACTAATTCTAACCCTTAAACTTCCACCAAAATCATTTTAGCCACCGTCAACCTCTTCCTCTGTCGCCCACCATCCCAGCCGCCCTCGACCTCTACGTCGTCCTCCCCGTCCTCAGCAGTAATTGTCCAAAAATCACAGAAACAATTGTACAATTGTTTAATCGAACAATTCCAGAGCTACCCCTAAGCCAACAATTCCAGACCATTCTTCCATTCCAGCCGCCATACGACGCCGCTGAACTCCTCGCCGGCGCCAACTCAACCTGGTGCACCTCCAAGAATCGCATCTAATCCAAACAAACATCCGCCATCACCACTCCCAGCGGGCTCTTTTCCCAGATCTGACAGAGAGCTCCATCTCTCGTCTTTGGATCCCCCCACTCCTCTCACCCTTTCTCTCGGTCTCCTACTCCTCGCCGAATTGCCCTCATCATCCTCCTCGTTTCCGCCACCACTGAACTCGCCGAGGCTCGCCGCTATCGGGCCCAGAATTTACGTTATTGCCAGGGATTCGATGCTGAGAACGGCGACTCGACTACAGGCGATTCGCAACGAACTCTCCCCCTCTCCGGCACCTGTGCTGGTGCTGCCATTTCCAAGCGGCTGAGCAAGACGCGGGACTAGATCGTCGCGTTAAAGGCGCTAGCTCTCGTCCACAAGCTGTTCAACGACGGAGATCCGTTGTTCCAGGAGGAGATCTTGTACGCGACGAGGAGTGGAGGTTAAGGTTTTTGAGCCTGTGCGTCTCGAATGTCCTGTGCAGAATAAAAAGCCAAAGAATTTTAGCAAATCTGAATCGCCCACAACGCCTCCGACCGTATTCCAGAGCTACCCCTAAGCGTTGTCTGACAGTCGGTGATGTTTAATCGAGAGGGAAGAGCCTCACGACATTAGTCCCCGCAGTGCCCAGTCTTGGATCTGCAGCCTCCGGCGTCATCGCCAGTTATCCTCCCTTCCTAAAGCCCAACGTCTCCAGCCCTGCAAAGCCCACGTCGCCGTTCGTACAATTGTCTCCGACGCAGGGAGAATCGAACGAGAATCCAAATCAGTCCAACCCATACTTGTCCAATCGTACAATTGTTTCTGTGATTTTTGGACAATTACTGCGGTGGATGGGGAGGACGACGTAGAGGTCGAGGGCAGCTGGGATGGTGGGCGACAGAGGAAGAGGTTGACGGTGGCTAAAATGATTTTGGTGGAAGTTTAAGAGTTAGAATTAGTTATTAGAAAAGTTTAGGGTCCAAAGTTATTATTTTACGTTTATTGTAGCATTAATTAATGCCACATCATCAATTTCCGTGAGACTTAACGATGGAATCAACGGAAAGTACCCAGATAGGACACGCGATAAGAGGTAAGGTACCTCGGTAGGACAATTTGAAGGTAAGGTACCCGTTTAGGACAAAAAAATAAGCTAGGTGACCCCTGATGGATTTTACCCCACATAGGAATATGACCTAGAATGTCTGTTTGTTAATATATTTATCCTTTTTATTTATTTTTTTATTTTTTGGCATACTGCGATTTTGTTTATCTATTTAAGGCCTACAAAGCATCCACAGTTTGATAACACGTAGCAAATTTTTAAGGATTCATTCTTGGTGATTTGATAAAATCCCAAGATGGATTATTCATTTGAATCTAATTGGTCTGATAAGATTCACGGTTTTGAACAAGATGTTCCTTTCAAATTCTTGGTGGATTTGATAAAGTTCCGAGATTTTTAGGACATCTAATATTCCATATCCGGTTGGTCTGATAAGATTCACGATTTGAAATTAAATTAAATAAAATTCATTAAAATGATTTTCAATCAAAGATTAGGTTAAGAAATAAAGTGTTAGGAAAGGATAAAACTAAACCCCATGATACCAATTCCCGGGCGCTTTAATAAGGTTATTTTAGTGTAACCGACTCACGATCTTAGAATCTCTCGCAGACCATAACAGGTATCCAATCAGCCTAGAAAAACTGATTGGTGGCGACTCATAAAAAATCATGTTGCTACAGCTTGGCGACTCCACTGGGGACGAGTCTAGCCATAAAAAGGGTTTAGTTTTGTTCTTTTTCTTTCTTGTTTATTTCTTGACATACCGATTTGATGTGTTGTGTATTTTTTTAGGTTGTTACACGCACACACCTCAGCATGCATAATGAGCTCAATACCCAAGCTCACTCTAACCAAATTTTGCAAAACACCCGGGGCAGGCTAGTCGTGTGAAACAATAGTCTCCGCGGTTTCTCTAATCCGTAGTAGTAAGTAGTGTTGCCCAAGTGTGTGACGATAGTCACCTCATGGGACCATGAAAACTACGACTCGAATTAATCCTTCCTCACGTAACCCTTGTGGGTGAGGAATTGGGCCTTTTTTAGTCCGATAGGGCTTAGCAAGAGGGATTCGAGAACCAACCTATAACCTTTCTTTCAAAAACTACCTATGCATATAGCGGCCATAGATCTATCCACAAGGACTCCCATAACAAGACACATATTGTTTAGTTGACTCATTTCATTGTTTTCGTAACTGGTTTGTGCTTCTACACTAGCGTTGCTAACTCTTTTGCCATTTGACCATTTTTATTGCTTTAATCTTATGTTTCTTCTCTTTATAACTCTAGTGGCTCATATTTTATTTCTCCATATCAATTCTATTCTAATCTGTTACTAATCTTACTTTTCTTTTATTGGTTTGATTGTTTTTCAAGCATACTTTTCCCTTCATGCATCAAAATCACGCATCAAACTATACTAACTATTGTCCTTCTTATGTCAACAAGAAGTCTTGAAGTTCCACAATAGTGGACAATCAAGCTCACTCATTGCATGCATGCATCACGTCAATCACGTACATATAAAGTCTGATAAAAAATCTCTTTTTTAAAAAGGTAAAAGATTGGTACTCGACACCGATATCCAGCTCAGCTGCAAACAAGGCTTATGGTGGAACAAGTTGAGGAATGCTTCACTGACATCGAGTCAAAGATCGAGAGTATGACAGAATAGATGAGGCTGTTGATGGAGTTAATCAAAGGGAAAATGATCCAAACCCCCATCAAAGACCCGTAGGATTCTATATACCCTTCGGGGTTTACCCCGCAACAGGCCCTGATTCAAGAAATGCCTTTTCAAGACTCAGGTCCATCTAACGGTATCTACTTTAGGCACAATCCCATCCACGAAGAAAAGAAGCCGCTGCTTAAAGAAGAAGAGGATACTCAAAAACTCGAGACCATAAAGAAGAGACTTAGGGCCATTGAAGGTGGCACTGAAACTCAAGGTTCAACAGTTGATCGATTCCAAATTGCTAGATCCTGATGTGATTGGTAATTGAAAGTGAAGATTTTGAGCTGGGATCACGCCAATTTTGGAAGGGCTCCAAGTTAAATCCAACCTAGCAGTTCGAACACACTTTTGAATGACAGGGAATCATTTGAGTAAACTTGTATCTTTCAGAGCTTGCCAAAGTGATTTAATAGTAAAAATCTCCTAGATCTAGTCCAGAATCTAGGGTGTAGTCTTTGTTAAATGGACACCTGTTATTCTTTTCTTGTCCAATAAAAAGATGTAATGTGTGCATTTTACCATTTTTTACCAAAATTTCATTTTTAAATCTGTCTCACTCTTTGCCATTACATCATCCATTATTGCCATCACACTTTATTTCATAAACGATGCTACTCATGGGTGGAAATGAAAGTTAAAGGAGATTTAATGGTAGTGATCTTGAAAGTGCTGCCAAATCTAGTAAGAAGGATCTCAAATGTTGTACCTCAACTCTCAAAAGGAAGTTCGCAGTGGTTATCAGCATCCTTGCAAGAAGTCTTGGGTTAGCTTTCAAAAAAGGTAGCTCTCATATTAAATGGCTTGGGTGGCCTCCTAATTCCCATGAATGCTCAACACAAGAAAAAGTTCTCAGTTTTCCACAACACAAATTCCAGAAAAAGAAAGAAGTTAATCCCTTCCATCAAAAGACAACAAGGGAAAATTCAAAAGAAAGGAAAGACTAAGAGCAAGCACAAGCAAGTAAGGCCACTTGAGTCATCTCATTTCAAGAGGGCTATCAAGCACGTCACAATTATAGCTCACAAGAAAAAAAACAAAAAAAATTGGGCTCAAGTTAAAAAAAAAAGCAAAAAAAAAAAAGAAAGAAAAGTGGGCTATGGATTCTAGACTGAAAACCTACAAAGGCGGTTTAGAAGATAGAAGCAACATTCAAAGCAAGAGTACATACAGAGGGTTGGGGGCAACAGATGAGGTCTAACTTTCTGGAAAATGTAGTAAGTTTGAGGTCGTTGCTATTAAGTTTTTCAAGGCAATCAAATCTGCTCACTAGTGGCATTAAAAGACATTTCTTTTATACCACTCAAACTTAACTTTCCTCAACCTAACATTTGCCTATCGATATCATTCTCATTTAGTTAAAAGGTTATCAATGTGGAAACCTGTTCTACCTTTTTGCCTTTTGCATTTTATGTCTTTGAGTTGGAAAGGGGAAGAATAACAGGACATTTTAATCAAAAACAAAGACCGTAAGTTATTTTGTTAAGCTTTGCAAATTGATGAAAGTTTTTCTTTGAGGCCAAACCATTATTCATCAATGTGTATGGACTTAAAAGTGAGGAGATAGCTTAAGACTTTCTTTAAGAAGACGTGGTTCTTGTAAGAAAAATTCACGATCGAGTGCCATCACGAAGGTCTAGAAATGCATGATCTTTATAAATCAAAGGGAGATGATACCTTCATCCACATAGACACCATATTCAGGGGGGCAAAGTAGTCTCTACGGAGTGCAAGGGGAGCATTACCAGCAAAAAAGCTCAATAGACAAGGGGCAAGTTTTATGGATCAGAACTTGAGCTCATGAAAGAGCAATCATATGATAACATGGGGATGAGCAAGTGCCAGCACGGCCACAAGAAAAAGAAAGGGGCAAAAAGATATTGAAAGTTAAGTCTTCAAATGGTGAAATCCATGATGAGGTAAGGAGAAGTTCAAAATAACTCAAGGGAAAGAATCACAAGAGGTAACGTTGAAGGAAGCATAGAATTCACTCATGCATTATGGCTTTTATCAATGTCATTCTAAAAATGAAAAGATTAAGAAGCATGCATCATGAGCATCATCATATCATGCTTTTATCACAAGCAGGTTTCATTAAAGCTTGGTGTAGATAGCTAAGGGGAAATTCATTCCAAGCACATCAAGGGGGATACATTTTGGACAAGGGAAAAAGAGAGAGTGTTTCAATCACTTTACATCTGCCAAGAGTTAGAGGCTACAACTTCTCGATATCATCCGAGTGAAAAAAGTTTTACGGTCCAGGTTTGAGTAATGTCCACAAGGATCTCCAAGAAGAAAACTTTTATGAGACACAGTTTAAAGACCAAAGGATAGAAACATGGACATTCAACAAGGATTTTTCAAAGATCGAGGTCAAGGTAAGTTTTCACTCAAAAAAAATAAATAAATAAAATTGTGGCTTATTTTCATACTTGAGGGGCAAATTTTAGAGGTGGGCATCCAGGTGTTGTCATAAGATTTTTCAAAACAATTTTCATCTTGTTTGGACGGTTGCTCTTGAAGCTCAGTTTAAGACATTTTCAAGATACTTTTAAGGTATCTCAAGGCACATTCAATCCTTAAGGTTTCTCGTTGGACAAGTTTTCATTTTCAAAATTCACTCATTTTATGGAATCTTTAGCTTTTTGAAATTCACTCATTTTGTGGAATTTCTCACTTTCAAGATTTACTCATTTCGTGGAATCTTCAGGTTTTTGAAATTCATTCGTTGTGTGAAATTTCTCACTTTCAAGATTTACTCATTTTGTGGAATCTTCAGGTTTTTGAAAATCATTCATTGTGTGAAATTTCTCACTTTCAAGATTCACCCATTTTGTGGAATCTTCAGCATTTTGAAATTCACTCATTTTGTGAAATTTCTGACTTTCAAGATTCACTTATTTCATAGAATCTTCAGCTTTTTGAAATTCACTCAATTTGTGGAATTTCTCACTTTCAAAATTCACTCATTTCGTGGAATCTTCGACCTTTTGAAATTCACTCATGTGGCAACGTTATCCTAAAAAGGTGAAGAAGATAGAAAAAATTGCTCGAAAAGAAAAATTGAAACACAAAAAAAAATGCTGATAATAAAACTAAAGGACAAGAAGAACAGATCGGATCGCTTTTTCTTCCACAATGCTTCAACAAGCCAGGTAAAGGACAATTATGGAATCGAACTGGACAGGAAAGACTGTCGTGTCCAGTCTATCTGAATCATTACTGGATCTGGTTCAGGAACAAAAGCTTGTATTTTATCTAGCAATTCTTCAGCAGTTGTTGCGGATATTAGGATTCGGCGTGCCACTCTTGATATAAAATTCTTTTGCACAGCGTAATCCACAAAAGATATCAGACCTGTAAAGAAATTGTTAACATTCAACAGCCCAATAGGTTTCTTGTGCAAATTAAGTTGGGCCATAGAAGCAATTTGGAAGATTTCTCCCAATGTGCCAAAACCACCTGGTAGAGCGATAAAAGTATTAGCATTTAAAAGCATTTGTAACACACGCTCTTGCAAATTTTTAACCACTAATTCTTCTCTAATCGTGCCCCCAGAAACAAATTTCAAAGGTCCAGAGATAATACCCAAAACTTGACTTTCTCTTAAAGATGCTGCTGATGCTACACCTCCCATTAATCCGACACTGCCTCTTTCATAAACTAAATGTATTTTTCGCTCAGCTAATACTTTACCCAAATGGTTAGCTGCCTTTAAATACTCTTCATCTTTTCCAGGAAAAGCCCAAAAAAATATACAAATATTTCAGGATTTACGAGTTGAGGTTTTCTCCATTCCTATCCTTAACCTTGTGAGAAATTTCTGACTTTCAAGATTCACTCATTTCATGGAATCTTCAGCTTTTTGAAATTCACTCAGTTTGTGGAATTTCTCACTTTCAAAATTCACTCATTTCGTGGAATCTTTGACCTTTTGAAATTCATTCATGTGGCAACGTTATCCTAAAAAGGTGAAGAAGATAGAAAAAATTGCTCGAAAAGAAAAACTGAAACACAAAAAAAAATGCTGATAATAAAACTAAAGGACAAGAAGAACAGATCGGATCGCTTTTTCTTCCACAATGTTTCAACAGGCCAGGTAAAGGACAATTATGGAATCGAACTGGACAGGAAAGACTGTCGTGTCCAGTCTATCTGAATCATTGCTGGATCTGGTTCAGGAACAAAAGCTTGTATTTTATCTAGCAATTCTTCAGCAGTTGTTGCGGATATTAGGATTCGGCGTGCCATTCTTGATATAAAATTCTTTTGCACAGCGTAATCCACAAAAGATATCAGACCTGTAAAGAAATTGTTAACATTCAACAGCCCAATAGGTTTCTTGTGCAAATTAAGTTGGGCCATAGAAGCAATTTGGAAGATTTCTCCCAATGTGCCAAAACCACCTGGTAGAGCGATAAAAGCATCAGCATTTAAAAGTATTTGTAACACACGCTTTTACAAATTTTTAACCACTAATTCTTCTCTAATCGTGCCCCCAGAAACAAATTTCAAAGGTCCAGAGATAATGCCCAAAACTTGACTTCCTCCTAAAGATGCTGTTGATGCTACATCTCCCATTAATTCGACATTGCCTCCTCCATAAACTAAATGTATTTTTTGCTCAGCTAATACTTTACCCAAATGATTGGCTGCCTTTAAATACTCTTCATCTTTTCCAGGAAAAGCCCCAAAAAATACACAAATATTTCGGGATTTACGAGTTGAGGTTTTCTCCATTCCTATCCTTAACCTTGTGAGAAATGAAGAAAAGAGGATGTATTTATAGAAGTGAAAGGATAATGTAATAATTGTGTTTATAAGAGTAGGTACATTATTGTTATAAGAGAAGGAAAATTTTCAAAAGTGACAGCTAGCATGTACAGTAGTTGTGACTGTGGCTCACGTCAGGAGCAGATACATTATTGTCAGAAGAGAAGGAAAATTTCCAAAATGACAGCTAGCATGTACAGTAGTCGTGACCTTGGGTTCACGTCTTCCATTGGTTTTACGTCTAGTAACGACTTGAACGCCTTCTATGAGTCGGGGAGTTGCTTCCCATCCAGTTTTCTTACAAACTGAAAAATCACATCTGGATGATTCAGTTAAAATTTCTAGTTTGAAAATTAACTGAAATTATTTAAAAGCAAGCAAAACAAAATTAAATCAACTAAAGTACCAATTTTGGGCGTTAAAATAAAATTATTTTAACGTAACCGTACTCCCGAACCCCCGAACTCTCGTAGTCTGGATGATTGAGTTAAAATTTCTAGTTTGAAAATTAACTAAAATTATTTAAAAGCAAGCAAAACAAAATTAAATCAACTAAGGTACCAATTTTAGGCGTTAAAATAAAATTATTTTAATGTAACCGTACTCCCGAACCCCCGAACTCTCGCAGACCATTTTCAGGTGTTCAATCGACCTAAACCGATTGGTGGTGACTCCCCGAAAACCCCCACGTTGCCACAGTACCTAGGCAGGAGCTTTGTTGCAAGTTGGGTCATGCCAGAGTAGCATATGAAGCCCCTTCCTTAAGCCCACAAATGGCGCACCACCTCCTGTGCCTCCCCCGAACTAGTGCCAATTTAACCCCAAACTAAGCTAGTTTGACCTGACCTGGTAACTATCTCTAGAAGGGAGCATTTCTTTTAGTTTTTTTTATATATATTTAAGTTATTCATTTTTTTTTGTATATTTTCACTTGTTTTGTATATTTTTATTTAATTTTTTTGTAACCATTTTATATATTTTTATTAACTCATTTCATACTAGAATAATAGCAAGAGATCTTTTGATGTTCTTTTACATATTATCTTTTGTTGATTGTTTTGTATGTGTACTTAGGCACGAGCTTTGTTGCAAGTTAGGTCATGCCAGGCTAGCATATCAACCCTTTTCCCAGGCCCACAAATGGCGTACCATCTTTTGTGCCTTCCCTGAACTAGTACCAATTTAAGCCCCAACTAAGCTAATTTGACCTGACCCAATGATTATCTCTAGAATGGAGCATTTCTTTTAGTTATTTTTTTTTATATATTTAAGTTTTTCATATTTTTTTTGTATATTTTTACTTGTTTTGTATATTTTTATTTAGTTTTTTGGTAACCATTTTATATATTTTTATTAACTCATTTCATACTAGAATAATAGCAAGAGATCTTTTGATGTTCTTTGTATATTGTCTTTTTGTTGATCTTTTTGTATGTGTTTTCCATGTTCTTTTGTTCACTTTTGTTTTTCTTTCTCAATTTTTTTTTGCATTTTTTGTTATTTTATATATTTTTATTTCTTTTTGCATTATTATTTTTGTTGTTTTTCCTTGATCTTTTGTGCACTTTTTTTTCTCCTTTTATATATTTTTATATGTTTAAGTTATTCATTTTTTTTTTGTATATTTTTACTTGTTCTGTATATTTTTATTTAATTTTTTGGTAACCATTTCATATATTTTTATTAACTCATTCCATACTAGAATAATGGCAAGAGATCTTTTAATGTTCTTTTGTATATTGTCTTTTTGTTGATCATTTCGTATGTGTTTTCCATGTTCTTTTGTGCACTTTTGTTTTTCTTCTATGTATTTCAATTTTTATTTTTGTCTTTCTCAATTTTTTTTTGTATTTTATGTATTTTTTAATTCCTTTTTGCAATATTTTTTGTTGTTTTTCCTTGTTCTTTTGTGCACTTTTTTTCTCCTTTTATATTTTTTTAATTTTTTTGTTTTTTCTTTATTTTATGCATTATTTAATTGTTTTTTTATATTTTATGTTGTTTTTTTTGTATATTTTGTTTTCTTTGGTCTTTTTTTACATCTTTTCCTTGTTCTTTTATACACTTTTGTTCTTCATTTATATGTTTTAGTTTTTATTTTTCTTTTTCTTTTTTTCTTTCACTTTTTTGTTATTTTATACATTTTTATTCTTTTATGCATTATTTATGTTGTTTTTCCTTGTTCTTTTGTGCACTTGTATTTTCCTTTTATGTATTTTTAGTTTTTTTTGTTTTTGTTATTTTTTCTTTGCAATTCTTTGTTATTTTTTGTGTTCTTATTCTTTTGCTTGTTATTTAATTGTTTTTGTCTATATTTTCTTGTTCTTTCAAGTGTTTCAGTTATTCTTTAGTGCATTTTTATTGTTCTTTTATGAATTCTTAATTGTCTTTCTTTTTACTTTTTTTCATATATGTCTCGAAGGTTTTTTTTAATATATTTTAGTTATTATTTTATGTGTTTTAGTTGTTCTTTTGAACAAACTAGGATAAGAAGTTAGGGCTGAAACTAAAGGCTACACAAATTGACATAAGAAAGAAAGATAAATTAAGGCTTTTCAAGAAAAGAAAGAAATTGAAAAAGTAGAAACTAGAAAGCAAAAATAAAAAAGCAGGTGAGGATGAACAAAACAGAGATAAACTAAATACAGATACAAAAATATGAAAAATATTAAATTGTTCCACGTAAATGAAATGCTACTAATAAATAATCCCCCTAAATAAATACGAAGCATTTCAGATTCCTTATGATCATGTGGGCAGAGTGAGTATACTTTCAAATGGAAGATCATTCCAATAGCAACCATAACTAAAATAAGCACCCAAAAAATAAAGAAGAGAAAAAGAGGCAACTATATCCAAAGAACAAAGTAGAACAAGTAGCAGCCTGACCAATGAACAAAACAAGAAGAAAAAATAAATTGGATTGAAATAACCCCCCATTCACTTCAGCTAAATAACACAACTAACAGAAGCTAATACAAAAAATCATTTGAGCAAATAGAAGCTAACAGCAGGCAGTCTAGTAAATTATGCACAACTAAACCTAACCAGTAGAGTACTACTAGAAAACCATAATGTACATGATACAAGCACCAAACATATAACATTGATTCTGTTATGTCTTTAGGGACATAACACAATTTCCTTTTTAGAAGTGCCAAACAAAAGAAAGGAGGGGCAATTCCTTAGGTGAATCATACACTTTAAACCTAGTAGCTCCTTGTTTTTGCTATCTAAGATGTACGTAGCCGACAGCTTATAGATGGAGGAACTGCTTTTTAGCATAGTTGGTAGCCCATGTTTACATCTGGGATACCCAGAATAGGAACCACATGTATAATACAACAGAGACAGGCATAAAACAAAGAACTAAAATAACAATATAAGCATTATACACTTGATAATAAAACCACCCGACCATGATCTTGAACAGGAACCAAATCAGCATGAATATATCAACTGAAACTATTTTAGGTTTAGTACAACAAATCAGCATGTAAATAATTTTTTACACTAGGAACCAAATCAGCATCACAAACAATAGCGTGCAAGTACAATAGAGTAAGCTGCTTAAGTGCTTTCTCATTTTTCATTTGAAAACACCACAGCATGCAAACACCCACATCAACTTTGTGTGAAACATGCAGATTATAAGATAGTAATGTCAATTGTTTGTCAACAACACTAGACCACAACTAGTAATCACATCCGAAATATGAGAAACAAGCACAGACACTTAAGATTGGTAGCCAACAGTCCATTGTATTGCCCATACTAGGACTACCATATACAATGTACAATCTGTAGAAATGACCAGATCACAGTTTTATACTCCCTCTGTCCCATAAATTTTGATAAATTTGACTTTTTGTTGTATTTTGACTCAATTTTATTCATATTATTATTTGTTAGAAAAAATAAAAAAAAATATATTTAGAAACTATATATCTTGAATTATCATTCATATACAAAGATTTGTTATTTATATATTAGAATGTTGAAAATAAAAAATTATAGATTAATTGTCAAAAACAAATGGAGCAAAACTTTTAGGACGGAGGGAGTATCACTTAGTAACATATCAACAAAAGACAAAGCCAAATGGTAGTAACATGTTCACATTGGGGCAACACAATACTTGGGTAATTGAAAAAGTTACAAGAGAAAGGCAGATAAAGCTGTCCATCATTCACTATCACAATACCTACCATCAAAATTGCAGTAAATTTTCCACTACTAAACTTTCCACTAAAATTACCCCATAAAAAACTCTTTAAAGCATGCAAACTCTTACTACATGGTTCAGTTTCTAATTTTTCTTCCTACCTTTTGCTACTATCTTTTGAAGTGGTGTACTGGTATAACCAATCAATTTAAGCACTACTTAAGGTAACTCATAACCATGGTAAGAAATTTGACAGCATAACAGCTAAAATCAGAAGTAACTCAAAACAACCAAGATAAAGCATTCATCAATCACCATAACATTCCCGGAAAGCATACTTGCAATTAAAGTTCTCTTTTATTCTTTGTGGAAACATGCACACACATAAAAACTCTAAATCTTTTAATGCCATGTATACAATGGCACATATAAAAACTCTCTAAACATCTGTGGCCACCTATGAACCTGCTTTTCCATTACTATATAAGCCCTTGACATAACATGTAAATAAGCCATTTCCTTTGGTACAACATATGTTAACCAAGCCATTTCTTTTGGTGGCCGGTAACATGCTCAAAATATAACACATATTCGCAACAATCTTCTTGCCTTCCTTAATTCTATATCCTTCATTCTCTACCATGACTGATAAAGATTCAATATCGTTCAAAATATGGCTTTTGGTTAGAAAATCATCATTGGCCTTAGGCCTTCTTTAAATAGTAACATGCAGAAAGGAATTGAATCACATAAAATGGGATATTCAACCACCTTTCGGTGACTGTTTATGAGAACCATGAGAACGGTTCTTATAAAATAACCACTTGGGATGAAAATTTTCATGGCAAGCAATTAGGAGCCATTTGCTATGGCCTTTGGTTAGAAAATCATCATTGGCCTTAAGCTTCCTTTAAATAGTTACATGCAAAAATGAACCGAATCACATAAAATAACATATTTAACCATATTTCAGGGACTGCTCATGGCTAGCAACTAGGAGCCATTTGCTGTAAGAAATAGACATTTTGTTCAAAAGCAAATATCTCTAGGGACCTGAGAACCTATTTTTAATCACCATATAAGCCCTTAAACGATTGTGAATAGGACCCACTTAAGCCATTAGAACATGTAAATGGAACCACTTAAGCTCTTTTTATAACATTTGTTAACCAAGCCATTTCTTTTGGTAGCTGGTAACATACTCAAAACAGAATACACATTAGCAGCAATCTTTTCTCTATTCCTTCAATTCTGTATCCTTCATTCTTTACTGTGATTGGTAAAGACCCCTCAAAATATAATGGCTTCTGATTATTGAATCATCATCAGCCTTAAACACTCCTTCAAATAGTTACATGCCACAAGGAAATCGATCACATAAAATAGGGACCTGTGAACCTATTTTTCATCACCAGATTAGCCCTCAACAGGTAAACAGGATCACATAAGCTCTTTCGATAACATATGTTAACTAAGCCACTACTTTCGATGAGTGGTAACATACTCAAAACAGAATACACATCAGCAGCAATCTTCTATTTATTCCCTCAATTCTTTACCATGACTGATAAAGATTCACTGTCACTCGAAATATGGCCTCTGATTAGGTATCATCATCATTGGCTTTAAACCCTCCTTCAAATAGTTACATGCCAAAAGGAATCAAAATCAAATAAAATAGGAATACTTGGTATTGAATAACATGGATTCATGACCGGTAGCCCTCACCATAGAACTGAAGTAAATCCAACATTACCATAAATGGAATACATGTCAGCATCATTTTTCTTTGCTCTTTCAAACATTTGGTTAACGTTCATTCTTTACCACAATTGATGCAGATTCATGTTCCCTCTCAGTATGGCCTCTGGATAGAACATCATTGTTGGCCTTAAACCCTCCCTCAAATAGTTACTTGCAATAAGGAATTGAGGTACATAAAATAGGGACACTATTAGGAGTTGAATCATGAAAGTGCTTCCATGATCTGTGACCTGCACGCTTTTGTTGTAAAGCCTCCATAAAATAGGGACACTACTAGGAATCACATTGGCATGTGACTAGCAGCCTTGAGGAACAGTACTAGGAATTGTATTTTGAACGAAACCAACACCCTTAAGCATCCGACTACTACTAGGAATTGTGTCAAAGACACAACCAGTAGCCTTTATCAATCATGATAAAGAGTGAAGGTTTAGAATACACTCAAGAAGATCTAGGATTACCAGAAATGGAGGTTTAGATTAGCAGCAATCTTTTCTCTGTTCCCTCAAACGTATAACCTTCACTCTTTATCATGATTGATAAAGGTTCATCATCCCTCCAAAGATGGCCTCTGGCTAGAACATCTTCGTCAAACCTTAAAACTCTTGCACCCACATGGAACCAAATCACGTAAAATAGGGACAATACTAGTAATTGAATCATGAAATTGCTACTATGATCTATGATCTGCAGGGAAACCGATTATTGTAAAGCCCCTGAAAAATAGTGAACAGGGACGCTACTAGGAATCACACAATCGTGTGACCAGCAGCCTTAAAGATAGGTGCTAGGAATTGCATTTTGCCGCAACCAGCACCTCGAAGCATTGGACTGCTACTAATCACATATATTTGTGACCAGTAGACCTCAGCATGAAATCGAACACAGATCTAGAGTTATCAGAAATGGAGGTCTCTAGATTATGTTTGGCGTTTACGTCATTGAACTACATTGTCCTTCTAATTCCAGAATGTAAAGAGATCAGAGACAAAAACCTGAAGGGATCTTATGGACGCCACCAGGTTTCGGTGTGTGATAAAAAATTTCTCCATCTTTTGACGATCATTCAACACTAAGAAAGAAATCACTTCTCTGCATCGTCGTTCCCAAGAACATCTTTAAAAAAATTGAAACAGATCTGGAGTTACCAGAAACGGAAGTCCAAATCTCGTTCAATATTTACTAGAACTCATAAAGAAATAAATTAATTTTCCGTCCAAGTGAGGCCAAACTGAAATCCCACGAATAGAAAAACACACAGAGAAGCAACCATTGAAAGAGCAGAGATCCATCGAATCCCAAGAAAATCGTCCACCATTAAGAAATTGCGCTAGGTCTGAAGAATCGAATTTCTTCAGATCTGGCTACGCTCTAGGGTTTCCCAAGGGGATACGAGAGATCAAAGAGTAGAGATCCATGGAATCACGAAAAATACAAAGAGACGCAACCAGATCTGAAGAACATCGTCCACCGTCAAGAAATTGAATCTGATCGGTGTTGATCATCATAACATCGCATGCAGGAAGAATCGAATTTCTTCAGATCTGGCTTCGCCCGAGCGTTTTGCAAGGAGATACGAGGGATATATATAAATGGATCACTAGCCGTTGTAAATCGGATAAGTATTTCCATCTTCAATTTTGATTTAGAGAGCGCGGGCCATTAACATCCACTGAATCAGCCCCACGAAGATCAAGAGTTAAAAAGGCCTCGGCCCTCAACAGTTTTTTTTTCCTTCTTTTGAAAAAGCAAAAAAAGGTTTATACATGTAAAACCTCACGCATTTCCAATTGACGCATTTCCAACTAAGGGAGTTTACAAAAAGTTGTGGTAGAGTTAAAAAATTATAAAAATAATTTATATGGCAATTAATTTTGGATAACGTAAAATTTTAATAAAAAAAATAATTTTATTCCAGTAAAAAAATTGCTACATTTGTTTGTAAAATCTTGTTGCAAGTGTAATTTTTAATAAAGAGTTAATTTGTGATTATTTTAATATATAGAGGTTATTTTACTAAATTTTTATATCAATTGAAATTTTATACTGAAAAAAGTCCAAAAAAATATTTTGAAGCATTTTTTAAAAAAAGTTGAATATTTTCTCTTGATTTTTGTTTCTTTAGTTGAACAGGGGAAAAAATTCATAGACATTAATAGTTACTAAAAAAAATTATTCAACTGATTATTAACTAGAAAAACTAGTAGTTTTTCAATAATATTGGTTCTAGACAAAACGTCAACAAATACAAAAATAATTGATTGTTTTTATTGAGAAAAGTACATGGCTCGGATAGCTCAACGCCATGACAAGTAGGGATAAAAGAACAATCCAAAACTCGAGTTCAACCCGAACTTAAATTGAAAATGTCAGATTTGAGTTAGTTTTGAAGGCTAGAAAACATATATTCGAGTCAACCTGAACTTGACCTGAAAAAGAAAGCAAATTTTGTAGTAGAGTCGAGTCAAACCCAAATAATCCGACCTAACCCTAAGATTAGTAGTTAGCCCAAATCACTTGCCAATATCTCTACCACATTTAAAAAGCCCCATGTCTCTAAGTCTATGTTTATCACTAAAACTACTCCTCAACCGAACCCAAATATAAACAAAACCCTATTGCCACTAAAACTAAATCCATGCAACCATCCACCTCTTCATTCAGAGGTGATCGGTCAATCTATTCAATTTTATTCGAAGCTGAATAGCAGATTTTTTTTTTATTTTCAGCCTGAATATACCAAATTAGTTGGAAAGAACGAATTAACTAAAAACCAAGTTAGCTGACAACCAATTTTGGTTTTCAGTTTTTAAACCAAATAACTACTCCCTTCAAATTATCTCAAGTTAACTTTTTCTTATTTCTCCTTTTAGTTCTCTCATGTTTATAACCTTCGATTGCTCTTAATTTTTTTCCAATCTTAAACCTATTGGCATAGTGATGAAATTATAGCATAAATAATAAAAGCACCTATGTAACAACAAGTCTGTAACTTCCAAACCAAATCAATAAAAATGTAATCAAAGAACAAGCAAACAGAACGGCTAACTATTCAAGAGCAAATCAAAGAGGAATCAAGAGGAACTGAGTAAATTAGAGATGGAATCCTCAGTAGGACAATGAATTTAAAAATGGGTTATTAACCTCATTAGTAATCGGAGAGGAATTGAGCAAATCAGAAAGGGATTCTTCAATAATGGCTGTAAAAAACGAGCAAAATAGAGATGGAATTGGTGACGGTGAATTCATACCAACTGAGAGTGGTGGCTGATGTCTTCCTCTGCTCACCAAAATCATTCCAAATAGCAACCATAGCTTCCTAGTTGATGCCCTGATGCATCTTTGTCTAATGACATGGTGAGTTCCGAGGGAGCTTCCGAGGTGGGAGAACGTCTGACGGAGAGATTCCTCAGGTGGGAGAGTACCTGAAAGGCTCAGAAAAAAGCGTTAGGAGGTCCCCGGGATGTTTTTTCGGGGAGGAGCCTCCGACGCCCAAGTTAGCGTCCTGATAGTGAGCAAAGTAAAAATCCTAAATGGATATAGGATCTAGCTTGTGTATGTTTTCTGCTGTGCGAGAGTGCCGATGGAGCCCCTTGCCAAGTCCTGTTTCCCAGTATTTATAGAAGTACTTGGCCCGTTCGGATCCTGACACGTGTTCGGTCGGATTCTTTCTGTGCTTTTTGGGCGTAGGGAACAGGTTGCCGTTTGTAGGCTCCTGGTTTTGTGGCTGAGACGGGACTTGGATGATGTCAGCATGTCAGGCCGCCATTTCAGGCAGCGTGTGGACGATCTGTCAGAGGCTCCTTAAATGCTCATTAAATGCTCCTGCCGTACTCCCGAGGTCCCTTGGGTGAGGTCGCCCTTTGGTACGAACGCCCTTCTTCGGGAATCACGCTAGTTGGCTCGGGGAGTTCTCTAGCTCGGGAGTTTCTCCTTCGGGGAGAATCTCTCCTGCTTTCAGTAGTTGGTTCTTTTCTCCCAAAGGCGATATGTTCGGTTCCCCGAGGGAGTCAGCAACACATTAAGATAACCCGGCATTTCAGCCGAAGTACTTACTTCGTCGTGCTCGACTTCGCTTTTGCCGAGGCCGATGGCAATGCTTCTTTCCGAGCTACGTCAGGCTCCTCGAACAAACCTTCGGGGAAGTATATACTGGAAGAGGCAAGAGCCCTTCGGCTATCACAGGCCCCCCTCGAAAAAGCCGAAGTGGAAACTTCGGTTTGTTCGCTTTCTGAGGGCCCTTCTTTGGGCCTTGAGTGCAGTACCCGTTCCGAAGACGGACCTTTCGTCCGAAGACGTAGGCTTTTCTACCATAGCCTGTTTGTTGGTGTCTTCGAAGTAACCTGCTTTCCAGCTTTTTAGGTTTGCGCCACGTCATGTGTCAGGAATAGGTGTGTCGGTCTGGAACGACGCACCTAAGGACGAGGGGTGTCCAGGACTGGAGCGCATCCCCCCTTTTGTGGTACACGTGGCAGCTTGGTGGGGATTGTGTTGTAACGGCAGGCGCGCCTTTTTAGGCGCAGAAGAGCAGTAATGGCGACGTTTCGCCTTCACAGAGCACTTATGACGCCGGTTCGCCTACCTCCATCGGCCTATATATATGCTCATTTCGTCATTTGTCTCTTTTGCTTTTGCTTTTGCTCTGGTTTTCTTTCTGCTCTATTCAGCTTTTCGCGGCGGTTCTTTCACTTGAGCTTTTTTCCTGTCACCTTTCACGACGGCGTCTTCACACCCAGATTACGGCAAAAGATTTGGTGGGTTTTGATTTCCAGAACTCTTTATTTTTCAAATTTTTCCCGAAGTTCATTTTTGCCTTTTTCCGAACTCATTTTTCAGCCAAAAATGCATATTCCTGAAAGTTGGCACCCTCTTTTGTCCCACCCTTGCTGTACCATTCCTAAAAAATTAGCAAGGTGGAAGAAAAAATTTTTCCTTCCCTCGTACGCTGTTACGAGGTTGCCAAGTTCTGACCATTACAGCTTTTCAAACCATAGTAACGAGATTACCGTTTTCCGAGCTCAGCTGAAAGCCGGACTTCGGTTCCCCCCTCCGAAGTTGATTTGCGACTTTTTCCAATTCCATGGCATTGCCGTAAATCAACTTCCTCCGAACTCGTACTGCTATTTCAACGCCTTCCTCTGTATGTGTGGTGCCTTCAAAATAGAACCCCACTTCATCATTTTTATGCAGTACTACAAGCTCTACGTGGTCCCAAAGGGTGGCTTTTATTTCATGCTACCTCGGGGATCCGGGAGCAAAAAGTATATGTTCACCTTCGCCATTAAGGACGGCTGGCAAGGGTGGCAAAAAAATTTTTCTTTCTGAAGGTGGAGGAGGCCTGGTCGCATGTTTCGACCAAGTGGGCTCAGGGAAGGCTGGGGGATGACGTCATAGATCCGAGGATACTGTTGACTCCCGAGTTAACTTCCGTATTTGCGGATTTCGACAGACGTATCCGAGCCGTCGCCGACTGGGGTCCCGAGGTCCCTTCGCGCTCTCTTTACCCCTTCCCCATCAATTGGAGGCTGATGACCGA